>ML787731.1:907951-924498 GCA_009831015.1 Picea engelmannii
TGTTAAATCTTCTTCTTTATGTGTATTTCTAGCAAGTGAACCAATTTGAAATTATATGCAATTATTGTTTATAGTATTAGATTGGTTTGGATGTTGAATGTGCTACAGTTTTTCCTCTAGAATTATTTCAATAATTTTAAGACTTGTAGCCTTCTGTTCCTTAATATTCTCTTTTGTTAGAAAACCCTCGTCCCCATTCTTTATTGTAATGGAAATGTAAGATTCTTTCTAGATTGAAGCCTTATATTTCTCTGTGTTATGTTTCGATGTTTACAATTTCATAATTGTCACTGAACCAGGAAACGGCCTTACTTGTATCTTTATTTTCTGTTTCAAGTTTTAAAGTTGTTTATCCAATGTATGACCTGGAATGTCTGAAGTAACCAATTTATTAAAAACCCTTTTATAAATAATACAAAAAATAAATCACCCATGACAGTCCCAAACGGAAGACAACCAAATGTAGAACCCGGTTTACAAGATCAAACCAGCATTGCATTGAATCTATTCAATACTATCTTGCAAACTGCAACAAACAGAACCGAGTTAGAACGATCTTGGGCTGCGATTGAATGTGATATAACCATCCAGGAACAAAGAGAAGAAAGACAGAGACAGTTGAGAAACCAACTCTGATCTAGTTTCCCTTGTTTCATTGTTTAATAAGTATTATCGTTTTTGGATGCCTAGACGGTGTGTTTTATAGCCTTAAAACACAAACTCTGGAACAACAGCATGATTTCTGAGAGAGGGGATGTTCTAAGAAAGAGAGACCACCATTGCTAATGAAAAGGTGGTGGAGGGAACCCAGAATGGTGGCGATAACCTCCACCGAACCAGTACCATACTGGAGTTAATGTTGCTCAGATCAGAACAACCCTCTACATAGAAATTAATTCTCGTCAGGCTAGTAGGTGGGAAGGGCCTTGATGTAGGAGCATCGCCAACATCAAGCGAGCATGGGGCAAGTGCCAACACATTTTAGGCACATGATGAATTGTTCAAAAACTTTTGAAGATGGATGCGCCAAACGTAAATGTAATAGTTAAGGAGAGGCATACGTATAGATTATAATCATACCTTGAGCGACCCACTCTCGTCTGAAGGACTAAGAAGGAATTTATGTTAGTAGGTAGCTTTGAATTCTCAGATTAGACAGTTTTAGGAGCAGAGGGAAAACAGATATAGACACCCTCATTGTATTATTGTATGATAGTGAAGAACATTACCAAGAGAAGAGGATACAAAGCCGGAGAAGAGAAACTGTGTTTGAAAAACACCCATGTACAACAATTTGAATTAACAGAAAGAGCTTCGATTCAAATTCACGGTGTCGTATTTGTTCTCTATGTATGCATTGTGAATGTTATGCTCATGATGTTTATTCCTTGTTATACATTTGCTTTGATGTGTGAATGTATGATTTCATGTTAATGTTTGAAATCTGAAGAGAGGGAGGATAGAGAATGAGTTTCAATTGTTTCTCTGGTTGAGCAAGAGTTTTCCTACAAGGAGTGTAGTGAAATCATCCGCAAGGTGTGCATTGACGAAGGTCAGAGTTTGTCTCTGCAAGCTCAGGAGAGATAACACGATTCTCATTCTAGCAAAAGTGTAAATTAGGCACAGGAGGCGTGAAAAGTGTGCGTAGGCCGAGTGAAGCTTCAGGGGTTTGTAACCTAAATGATTTGTTGAGAGACTGCTGTTGCAGGGAGTGCGCAGAGTCAAAAGGAGTTCAACACTTGAAAGTGTTTGAAGGTCTATAGCAAGGAGTGCCAGCAGGAGTTTTTCTGAAAGACTTGAAGTCGTGGAAAACCTCGGAAGGGTTCGAACCTTTGGAGTCGTTGAAGGGAAGAAAGAGGCTAAGTGCCTTGAAGAATTGAAAGGAAGTGTAGTGACATCGTGTTGCAGAAGGACAAGTTCCACGCAAAGAAATATTTTGTTTAAATTTTGCGAGAGTTCTCAAGGGAAGAGATGGACGGTCGAAATTCTCCATAGAGAATTTGTGAAGTCCCGCCAGTCATCTGATATGACAGAGAAGAATGGGGGTTACAATTGTTTCCAAAGTTTCAATCTCAGGAGATTGTGAGCCGTCGGACCTCACTTAGATACTCGTCGGTCGTGGGATCTGACAGGAGTTGCACAAAGGTTAAACCCTCACAAACAGAGCGAAAGTCCCAAAAGGCGTCGGGATATCGGGACTTCGCAATTTGGGATATCGAAAGTCTCGAGGACAGGAGATTGAGTTACTTCATAGTGAAAACCTCAAATTTGATTTGAGCTATCCATTCATTAGGACACGTGGCGGAGATCAAGAACCCATTGATATTTCGGCTACCGGGGTTTCGAGTTGACAAAGAAATTGTGACATCAGGGAATCGTAAGTCGCGAAATCCCAAACTAAATCAGGACCGTCCAGCTGTTGAGACACGTGTCGGTGATCAAGAGTCCATCGGCATTTCACATGTCATGATTTCGGGGATCAAGAGGAAAATATGCGGATCATTTCGGCATTTGATTTCACGATATCACGAAATGATTGAGGACCGTCCATCATAGGAGGACGCGTGGTAGAAATCTAAGAGTTTGAGAAAAAAAAAATCCTGATAGGAAAGTCCATCGACTTATCGGTGTTCGGAATTTCGCAAATCCTGAAGATAGGAGACTCACGCATTTTGGGAATGAAAGTTATGAAATCGCGAAAAGATGGAAAGCCCGGAAAAGAATAGCAGTACGGGATTTTGAGATTCGGGAATTCGGAGTTTGTGTTGACATGAGGTTTTTGGCATCGAGAGTCTCGAACTCCCGATAAGCGAAAATCGTGTTGACCATTGGATCGAGAGGGGAATCATAGTCGTCGATTTATTTTGGTGACCGAACATCGGAGTTTCAGTAATGTGAGAATCGAGATTCAGAGGTCGAGGGGATGAGTTGCATGACATTGCGACTCCTGTAATCGTGATAAGGAGAAAGGAAAAATAGAGAGAGAAAATGCCAAGTGTCATAATTTTGGGTTTTGAGGGTCTGAGAGACAAGACACTCGGCCACAGGACTCACGAAAATGCGAAGTCCTATCTTTCGAAATATAAGGGGAAATTTTCTCAAGGTCGTTTGTGGGTGCAGATTTCCCGAAAGGGAAATAGAAGGGCCAGTTGAGCACTTTGGGCCAGAAGAGAGGAAAAGATCCTGCGCAGATCTTGATCTTCAGATCTAGGAGAAGGGGGTCTACATCAAGTGTGGTATTAGAGCACAGAAAGGTTTTTTTTCTTTATATAGCAAGGAAAAGGAAGATTCACCATGCTTCCAAGAAGAAGGGATAGGCAAACACCCAACCTACCAGAGGAAAGGGAAATACCAAGAAGAAGAGGTAGGTAGATGCCTGACCCAGCCATGGCAAGAGAAATGCATGATTTACGCTCCAGACTTGAGGACATGGAGACAACACAGAGGCACACAGTCGGTGTTGGGGATCTTAGTGATTCCAAAAGTGAAAATGAAGTTGAACATGAATAAGAAGAAATTTCAGCGGAAGATGTCGCAAATGAATGCTTGATTAGAGCTGTTGCAAGAATGGGTGCAAGAGCCAAAATGGACATTCCAGTTTATGAGGGAAACCTGGATGCTAAAGAGCTTCTAGACTGGATTAGAGATCTGGAAACTTATTTTGATTATGAAGATGTCAAGGAAGACAAGAAGGTCAAACATGATTTCACAAGATTGAAAGGACATGCAGCATTGTGGTGGGATGAACTACAAGCTAACAGACGCTGCAAAGGCAAGAAGAAAATCAAGAGTTGGGATAGGATGATTGCGAAGATGAAGGATAAATAGAGAGAGAAAAGGCCATGTGTCATAATTTCAGGTTTTGGGGATCTGAGAGATAATACACTCGGCCACAGGACTCACGAAAATGCGAAGTTTGATCTTCCAAAATATAAGGGGAAAATTTCTCAAGGTCGTTTGTGGGTGCATATTTCTCCAAAGGGAAATAGAAGGGCTAGTCGAGCACTTTGGGCCAGAAGAGAGGAAAATATCCTGCGTGGATCCTGATCTGTGGATCTAGGAGAAGGGGGTCTACATTAGGCCTCCTCAAGAGTTAATGAGGGATGGGGCAGACTGCCCATCGGATGGCTTCTGGACCTGACCACGGATGGGGGGATTCGAGCCACATGCAACCTTGCCGAGGGCAAGAAGGGAAGCATGGTGGACAGGGGGGAAGCCTATGAAGAATGCAGAGACGAGAGTAGAAACTCTCGGGTCCGAAGAAGGATTAAGAGAAAAAAGTGAGTTCTGATCACAGGAATAGAGACAGAGCCAAGAGAAGGAGAGTAACCTTCATCCTCATCTATTCCTGTATTGGGAGAAGGAGGGTAACCTTCGTCCCCAACTTCCGTTGAGCTGGAAGTAAGAGATGGAGTCTCAGAGCATCATGGCCTAAGCTTGGGGGTGACCAGTGATAAATCCATTAGGAATGACTGAGCCTATGGTTGGGTGGAAATGAGCACCCCTCTCAGCAATCGCATCATGCCTAGTGGTTTCGATATGTGTTTTATGCCTTGTATTTTGAATTGAATATCATGGATACATGTTCATGTTTATACGCCCATAAATGGTTTATGTATGCTATGATTTCCTAGTAATTTAGATTGGAAATAATGAATCCATGTGTATACTCATATGCCACAGTTGGTTTCTGTATAAAATGAGTAAGTCCAAAGCATGAGACCATTCCACTAAGAATCGTCCCACCTACCTGATTCTCTTGGTGTTCTGGTTTAATCCCTCAAAGGCACCTTCCCTAGGGAATTGTATCATGTCTCAGAGTCGAAGTAAGCTCCTTGGTATGGCTACCACTACGGTAAACCCATGAGATTACCCTGCCCCGGTGTCATAGCTCATAACTCGGTGAGTTAGGAAGGAACTTCATTCAGGTCAGTAGCCTAGGGAGTTTGAAAAGTAGCCAAGTCTTTATCCAAAAAACCAAATAAGACTAGGGATAATTACCCAAGGACCATCCAAAGGTTCATGTGATCCGGGTCTGGAAACTGTGTGCAAGAAGGAGTTACCTCTCGAAGGTTTCAGAGTCGTGGGAATTTGAAGCTCCCAGAAATTGAATTTCGTTACCTAAGTTCAGAAAGGATATCGAGTCCAATTATCAAAAGGGAGTATCCTTTTGTTTGGTAGATGAACAGATGAGATCCTTTTGGAAGTATCCCGGGTCTGTCAGGACCAATGGATCTAGAGGAGGAGCACAGGCATTAACGCCTCGACCCCTGTAGTCTTCGCAAGTAGCGATGGAATCAGGATCGTAGATCCAAAGATCCATCGGGAGCTACCTTGACCGTCGATATTAACCCTTGTGTAGGTGGGAGAGTGGACTTGTCAAAGTTTCGAAAACCTCGAAGAAATGGGAACCGTCCATCGAAAGGGACATGTGGAGGGCTATCAACATTTCTCTAACTCACACATCAGAAGAGTCAAAGGACGAAATTTATAGAACTCCCGAATCGCGAAACTGCGATTCGATTACAGCCATTAGATCACGGGGATTTGAAGGCCGTTGATCTGGCACTTTGAAATTTTAGTATTTCAGGAGTCGAGGAATGGAGGCAGTGAGCCTTTCCAACTTTGCGAGATGCAAATTCCTAGCAAAGTCTGGGTCGTTGATTTGTAGGAGGCTCAGAGCCATTAATCTGTAGAGTGGAATAATTTCGGAGCTTCGGACTTCGGGATTCCAAGGAGGAGGAGTTGGACGAGTTTCCCAACTTCATAAGAGGTGAAATATCGATTGAATCTAGGTCATTGAATAGAGAGAGACCTGTGAAATGTTGATTTAGCTTGGTCATGGTTTTAGAGATTTGGATTATCAAGAAAATGGAAGTGAAGACTTTCCCAAAGTTGTGAAGGAAAATCGTTGACTTAATATGGGTCGTTGGTTAGTAGAGGGTTTGGAGCCGTCAGATATTTGAGAGTTGGATATTTGGAGAGGAAGGAAGAATTGTTCGTGATTCTCTTAATCATGAAGTCTCAAAAAATATGGGAGCTAGGACCTAGCCCTAGAGGAAGGTCACATCGTGATCATAGGTGAGAGGGCTAGCGCTTGCTAATCCCCTAATCGGGTTTTGAGACTTGGAGGAGTTGGGGAATTTGGGATTCCTTTCATCGAAATCCCGAAGTCGTGAAATGTGACACGTCATTTAGGTTAAGCCTATGGTCATGGAAATGGTCACGTGAGTGGAGGGAGCTAACGGTCATTAAGCCCTTTCGGAACTCGGGAGTTGGATGAGATAGGGCGCCTTGCATCGAAAGTTCTGAAGTCACAAAACTCGATGCGCCATTTAAATTAAGCCTATGGTCGTGGGTAGTGGTCACATAGAGGAGGATAAGGGAAGAGCTAGCCTACGCTAGGCCCCTATAGGAATTCGGGGGTTCTGTCCCTTGAGAAAAGGCAAAATTTTTATTATGCCCATCGTGGGTGTGTTACAAAATGGTATTAGAGCATGGTTACAACACTTGGTCTGCTTGGGCTCATGGACAAGTCGATTAAATAACTCTATATGGGTAGTTTCCAAGGAGTGACACCCTACCTTACCTCTTTCTTAAGAGGTCTGATTTAAAAATATTATTAAGGAAAGGAATGAAACCTTCTATTGTGTGTATACATTAAGAAGTTTTAAACCGTGTATTTTTCATGAACTAATAGACTGTTAGCTAACTACATGTGTTTTTGGTAACACTTGAACAGTCAGTGAATCATGGGAAGACCCCAATACTAAAGGATGATGACATGCCATGAAGTGAGGGATGGATCCCACAATAGAGACGAGGAATCTAATGAAAGGAGGGCAGTGGAAACTCCTCCGGATTTGGCTAAAACTATACGAAGTCTCAGGGCCGAGCTACAGAGTTTCAAGGATGACAATTAGATACTGATAAAGGAGCAAGAGAAACAAACAGAAATTAATGCAATCTTGCTATAGATCTTATCCAACATACATAGGCAATTGTAACACGAACCCGCAACCAGTCATGTGGACCGACGACACAAGAAGAGAGGTCAGAGTCAACCTGAGACCCAAAAACATGACTCCATAAGTGACCCCACTGAGAGAAGTATTGTGAAGAAGGTCCAACCTGGAGGCAGGGGGTACTCATCAGGAGAGTCCTCTGGAAAGGAATTTGATAACTCCAAAGGGTCTTTTAGTGGCAAGGCCAACTCACATTCTCAGAAGAAAGGAAAGAAATGGAAGCGTTCCAAAACCTGTGGTCCTGAAGAGTTCAAGAAATCCAAACCACCATATTTTGACGGAGAGATAAAGAAGGGAGAAGAGGCGGAAGCTTGGCTTCTTGGTTTAAAGAAGTATTTCAGAGTCCATGACTACTTCGAAAACTTGAAGGCTCGAATAGCCATCTTCAACCTGAATGGCAAGGCTTCCATATGGTGGGAAGACCTTAGGAATGTGAAAGAAGTCTATGAGAAGGACTTGTCATGGAAATGGTTTGAGAAATACTTTAGAAAGAAGTATTTATCATAAAAATACATGGATGGGAAAACTAAAGAATTCTATGAACTCCGGCTAGGACAACTCACCATAGAGGAATTTGTCAATAAATTCCTTGAACTACTGAGGTATGTACCCTACATAAGAGATGAAAAATAAAAAATGCAGTGGTTCATTAGTGGGTTACCTCAGACCTACCGTGATAGGATTGAGTTTGATGAACCAAGGACCTTATAAGAGGCTATCCAAAAGGCAAGGTACTGTTATGAACAGTTTGGGAGCAAGACAAGACCCCACGAGGACTGGAAGAAAAATAATAGTTCGGGATTCTAGAAGAAGATGTTTAACTCCTCAAGATTTAAGAACTATGGAAAATATTCTAGGGGGAGCCTTCCATCTAGAAGTGTATATCAGCAAAATTTCCCCTCTCAAAGTGGAAATAAACTTTTTCAGATAGTCCCAACAAAGACCAATAACCTAAAGAAGGAACCCTTAAAATGATGGGGTTGTGGAGAAAATCATAGATTGAGGGACTTCCCACATAGTAAATGAGTCTACAATATCCAAGAAGCTACCACCATCAATGATGTGGCTAGGAGAATTCCACGAATCTATGCAGCCTTAGACAATAATCAAGACGACCATCAAGCTTCAGTAGTGGACCTGGAAGGTATGATCGCCAACCATCTAATTTCTATTTTAATTGACCCAGGTTCTAATTTGAGTTATGTAGCCCCTCAGACTGTCGATAAGTGTAAACTGCAATCAACTAGACATGTTAAACCATGGTTGGTACAACTAGCCACTGGGACCAAAAGAAAGGTGGAAGAGGCTATACCAGCCTGCCAATTCATCATGGGTGGATTGCCCACCCAAGTGACCCTTAACATACTTCCCTTGGGATCTTATGACTTGTTGATTGGTATGGACCGGTTGGCTTCTCATAAAGCTAAAATGGATTGTTACCATAAAACTTTAGAATGTGTAAATGAAGATGGGAGAAAGATGACCCTCCAAGGGATTCAGAAGCCTGTCTCAGTGAGACAAATATCGGCCCTTCAAATGAAGAAGTATTGCAGAAAAGGGTGTTCCTTATATGCAATATAGGAATTGGAGTCAGTTGAAGATGAAAAACCAAACCTAGAGGACCCCCCCAAATTAAGAGAATACAAGGATGTATTCCCAAAAGAAGTACCAAGTCTACCTCCGAGAAGGGATATTGACTTCTTAATAGAACTTACACCGGGAGCGGTACCAGCATCTAGAACGCCATACAGAATGAACACGCCAAATCTTGTTGAGCTCAAGCTACAGCTAAAGGAGATGATGGACAAAGGCTACAACCAACCCAGTGTATCTCCATGGGGAGCACCCATCCTATTTGTGAAAAAAAAATATGGCACACTCTGATTGTGCATATATTACAGACAACTCAATAAGGCAACCATAAAAGAACACGTACCCCTTACCAAGAATCGATGACTTGTTCGACCAATTGGAAGGTGCGTTCATATTCTCAAAGATTGACCTAAGATCTGGATACCATCAAGTCTGGATTAAGGATGAAGACATCCACAAAACAGCCTCCGGGATGAGGTATGGTCACTACGAATTTGTGGTGGTGCCATTTGGGTTAACCAATACCCCCGCCACTTTTATGTTCTTGATGAGTAATGTACTCAACAAATTTCTAGACAAATTTGTATTGGTTTTCATTGATGATATCCTAATCTACTCCAAGAACAGGGAGGAGCACGAATAACATCTTAGACTCGTATTTCAAGTACTGAGGGAGCATCAACTCTACGCTGAGTTTAGCAAGTGTGATTTCTTCCAGAAGCAAGTCCACTACTTAGGCCATGTCATATCTAAGGAAGGGGTGGCAGTAGACCCTGACAAGATCAGATCCATTATGGAATGGTCTACCCTAGAAGATGTATCTGATATTAGGTCCTTTATGGGCTTAGCAGGATACTATAGAAGATTCATAAAAGGGTTTTCCAAGATTGGTTGTCCAATCACTACCCTTTAGAAAAAGGGGTCTAAATTCATTTGGAAATCAAAATGCAAAGAAATATTTCAGGAACTAAAATACCCCCTGACCCATGCACCCATGCTAAAGATTTTGGACCCAGATGATGGTTTCCTTGTGTGTATAGATGTCTACAATGAAGGACTCGGAGGAGTCCTTATGCAAGAAGGATGTGTAATATGCTATACGTCCCAGAAATTAAATGAGCATGATATCAATTATTTGACCCATGACCTAGAGTTGGATGCGATAGTACATGCCTTAAAAATGTGGAGACACTACCTCTTGGGTAGAAGATTTGTTCTTATCACAGATCATTGTGGATTGAGACATGTGTTTGATCAACCAAAACTCAATGCCAGGAAAACGAGGTGGATGTCTCTCCTAAGTGAATTCGATTTTGAAATCAAGCATATAAAAGGAAAGGAAAATAGGGTGGTTGATGCCCTTAGCAGAAGTACAAAAATGATTCATCTAGCAGCAGTAAGCACCTGCAAAATGGATTTCAGGGAGAGAATCAGAAATGCACAAGAGACAGATGCATTATTTAAGACCATGAATTCATACCTAAGGCAAGAGCCTACAGGGATGAAGTATGAAGGCTACCAAATGCTCGAGGAAGGGTTGTTGACTTACATAAACATATTGTATATTCCAAACTATGACAACTTGAAGAGGTTCATAATGGATGAACTACATATGAGACCATATACTGGTCACCTGGGATATCAGAAGATGATCATGGCCACTAGGAAACAATTCTATTGGCCTAGGTTAAAGAAAGACATAGCTAAATATTTAGCTAAGTGCCTAGAATGCTAGTAAGTTAAGGCAAAGCACCAGCATCCAACAGGATTTCTACAGCCCCTACCAATTCCAGAATTGAAATGGGAAACCATGTCCATGGATTTCATCACCGGATCACCAAAGTCAACCAAGCAAAATGATGCCATCATGGTCGTGGTGGAAAAACTGAGTAAGTTTGCCCATTTCATCCCTGTCAAGTCAACTTGCAAGGAAATAGATATTGCCAACATCTTCATGAAGGAGATATTTAGACTGCATGGCATGCCCAAGGAAATTGTATTTGACAGAGATACCAAATTCACTTCAAACTTTTGGAAATCCCTAATGGTCGGTTTCGAGACTAAATTGTTGTCCAGCATGGCCTATCACCCTCAAACTGATGGAAAAACAGAAAGAGTAAACCAAATAGTAGAGGACATGCTAAGAATGCACGTAATGCATTAGCCTAAGAAGTGGGAAGACTACCCACCATTGGTAGAGTTTGCCTGCAACAATGGTTATCAGGAATCCTTAAAGATGAGCCCCTTTGAAGCCATCTATAGTAGACAGTGCAAGATCCCAATCAGCTAGAGTAATCCAGTGGATATAATTACAATCGGACCTGACATGCTGAAAGAAATGAAATAGAAAGTAGTGCAGATAAGGAAAAATCCTAAAATTTCTCTGGACCAACAGAAAATTTACACCGACAGAAAGAGAACTCCCCGAGAGTTAAAAGTCGGAGACCATGTCCATCTCAGATTTAGACCCTGAAAGATTTCCCTGAGTATGGGAGTCTGTACCAAGTTGGAACCTCGGTATTGTGGACCCTTTGAAGTCCTAGATAGAGTGGGACCTGTAGCCTATAGGCTATCACTTCCTCCCACTGTAAAGGCACATAATGTTTTTCATGTTTCATTATTGAAAAAATATGTACATGATGCTAATCATATAATTGACTGGTCTGTGATCCAGGTGGAACTGGAGGGAGAATTCCTTCCAGAACCCCAATGCATACTAGACATGAAGGAAACATCACTCAGGAATCGAACCATTGCACAGGTCAAGGTGCAATGGAAACATTTTGGCCTAGATGAGGCTACGTGGGAACTGGAAGATGCCGTGAGGCATGCATTTCCGATTTTGTTTACTCCTGTACATACATATCATGTTGGTAGATAGAACATCAAGGACGATGATTCCTTTAAGGGGGAGGGAATTGTAACACCCTGTTTCCCCCAGTGTGTAAATATAACTTTATGGGCCAGGAACTATGGCAAACTAAAAGTGTGAATGTTTAATTTGGTGGACCTTTGTATAAAGGTCGATGAATGTAAATCCTATTATTTTGATGGATAATGGAAATGTGTTGCATGACTGCTGAGAGAGGGGATGTGCTAAGAAATAGAGACCACCATTGTTAATGAAAAGGTGGTGGAGGGAACCCAGAATGGTGGCAATAACCTCCACCAAACCAGTACCATACTGGAGTTAATGTTTCTCATATCAGAACAACCCTTTGCCCAGAAATGAATTCCCGTTAGGTTGGTAGGTGGGAAGGGCCTCCTCAAGAGTTAATGAGGGATGGGGAAGACTGCCCATCGAATGGCTTCCAGACTTGACCACGAACAGGGGGATTCAAGCCACACGCAACCTTGCCGAGGGAAAGAAGGGAAGCATGGTGGACAGGGGGGAAGCCTGCGAAGAATGCAGAGATGAGAGCAGAAACTCTTGGGTCCGAAGAAGGATTGAGAGAAAAAAGTGAGTTTTGATCACAAGAATAGAGACAGAGCCAGGAGAAAGAGAGTAACCTTCATCCTCGTCTATTCCTATATTGGGAGAAGGAGAGTAACCTTCATCCCCAACTTTGGTTGAGCTAGAAGTAAGAGATGGAGTCTTAGAGCATAGTGGCCTAAGCTTGGGAGTGGCTAGTGATAAATCCATTGGGACTGACTGAGCCTATGGTTGGGTGGAAATGAGCACCCCTCTCAGCAGTCGCATCACGCCTAGTGGTTGTGATAAGTGTTTTATGCCTTGTATTTTGAATTGAATATCATGGATACATGCTCATGTTTATACGCCCATAAATGGTTTCTGTATGCTATGATTTCCTGGTAATTTAGATTGGAAATAATGAATGCATGTGTATACTTATATGCCACAGTTGGTTTTTGTATAAAATGAGTAAGTCTAAAGCATGAGACCGTTCCACTAAGAATTGTCCCACCTGCCTGATTCTCTTGGTGTTCTAGTTTAATCCCTCAAAGGAACCTTCCCCGGGGAATTGCATCATGTCTCAGAGTCAAAGTAAGATCCTTGGTATGGCTACCACTATGGTAAACCCATGAGATTACCTTGCCCCGGTGTCATAGCTCATAACTCGGTGAGTTAGGAAGGCACGTCATTCAGGTCAATAGACTAGGGACTTTGAAAAGTACCCAAGAATTTATCCAAAAACCCAACTAAGACTAGGGATAATTACCCAAGGACCATCTGAAGGTTCATGTGATCTAGGTTTGGAAACCCCATGCAAGAAGGAGTTAGCTCTCGAAGGTTTTGGAGTCGTGGGAACTTGAAGCTCCGAGAAATTGAATTTCGTTACCTAAGTTCAGAAAGGATAGCAAGTCCAATTATCGAAAGGGAGTATCCTTTCATTTGGTAGACGAATAGATGAGATCCTTTTGGAAGTATCCTAGGTCTGTTAGGACCAATGGATCTAGAGGAGGAGCGCAGGCGTTAACGCCTCGACCCCTGCAGTCTTCGCAAGTAGTGATGGAATCGGGACCGTAGATCTCAGGATCCATCGAGAGCTACCTTGACCATCAATCTTAACCCTTGTGTAGGCGGGAGAGTGGACTCGTCAAATTCCTGAAAACCCCGAAGAAATCGGAACCGTCCATCGGAAGGGACACGTGGAGGGAGATCAACATTTTTTTGACTCACACATCAAAAGAGTCAAAGGATGGAGTTGCTAGAACTCCTGAATTGTGAAACAACGATTCGATTACAGTCGTCAAATCACGAGGATTTGAAGTTCGTTGATCTAGTGCTTTGAAATTTCAGTATTTCAGGAGTCGAGGAATGGAGGCAGTCAGCCTTTCCAACTTTGCGAGACACGAAGTCTCGACAAAGTCTGGGTCGTTGATTTGTGGGAGGCACAGAGCCGTTGATCTATAGAGTGGAAGAATTTTGGAGCTTCGGACTTCATGATTCCAAGGAGGAGGAGTTGGACGAGTTTCCCAACTTCGCTAGTGGAAAAATCCTGATTAAATCTAGGTCGTTGAATAGAAAGAGACCTGTGAACCATTGATTTAGCTTGGTCACGGTTTCAGAGATTTGGATTATCAGGAAAACGGAAGTGAAGACTTTCCCAAAGTTGCAAAGACAAATAGTCGACTTAATCGGGGTCGTTGGTTAGAAAAGGGTTTGGAGCCGTCAGATCCTCAAAAGTCGAAGATTTGGAGAGGAAGGGAGAATTTTTTGTGATTCTCCGAATCATGAAGTCCCAAAAAATATGGGAGCTGGGACCCAACCCTAGAGGAAGGTCACACCGTGATCATAGGTGAGAGGGATAGCGCTTGCTAGGCCCCTAATCGGGTTTCGGGACTTGGAGGAGTTGGGGAAGTTGGGACACTTTGCATCGAAAGCTCGAAGTCGTGAAATGCGACGCATCGTTTAGGTTAAACATGTGGTCATGGAAATGGTCACGTGAGCGGAGGGAGCTAATAGTCAGTAAGCCCTTTCGGAACTCGAGAGTTGGAGGAGATAGGGTGCCTTGCATCGGAAGTTCTGAAGTCGCGAAACGCGACGCGCCATTTAAATTAAGCCTATGGTTGCGAGTAGTGGTCACATGGAGGAGGATAAGGGAAGAGCTAGTCTGCGCTAGGCCCTGTAGGAATTCGAGGGTTCTGTCCCTTGAGAAAAGGAAAAAAAATTATTATGCCCGTCGTGGGTGTGTTACATCTGAGAAGGGGTCGTGTCACCTTGATTTTTAGGATTGGGAAAATTCTAGGTCGGAACCCGAAGATGAGGAAAGGAAAACATAGGTAGAGATGGGCACACGGGACGGAGCTTACCACTTAACTGGGCTCTTCGTATTCATAGTTTCTCTAATTCATGGAGGTATAGTGAAGGTTGTTGTGGGAGGAGAATCAATCACGGATTCATCGACAACATATCTAAATTGCAACTTCATTGGGAAGATGGTTTGGATATTTACTTATAAAATATATATTTTGTGAGGCAATGAACCTTGTTTTGGAGAAGTATCATTTGAAAAATTGTATGATTATTTTGATACTTGTTAAATCGAAGTTAAATAAATTATGTTTTTCAGTTGTCTTTATTTTTTTAAGATTTCTCATTCAACCCAACCTTTCTTTGTTCACTTGTTGAGGGTAAACTCAGAATCTTCATCGCAATGACCAATTAACCTTAACCTTAATGGTAGATTGTGCTCGATAATTTTGGCTTATTTAAGATATAGAATTTTGCATGGTGAAAGCCATAGTTAACGCGAGATGTTGGCGGTGCATTTAGGGTTTTGTGGATCTGTCGTAATTCTGGAGCAATCATTTTAATTTCTATGGAATAATCTTCGGCCTTACTTTGGCCATATCACCTAAGATGAAGCTGGGAAAATTTTTCTCCAATAAACTAAATTTATCTGTTCTTAATTTTGTAATTTTTTATCATTATGATTGAAAAATGTTTAAACCATAATTTTAAATTTCAATTGAATGAGATTGTAATTTTGTAATTATTATCAATATAATTCTAAAATTCTAGCATTTTCAAATTTTTTTCATAAACCAACCTTCTTCTTTGAGATCATAGAAACCATATTTTAACTTTTATCTTTACTTTTGCATCATATATGCATATGTAAAGTTGCAAAAATGTTTGATAAAACTGTCAATCATATAATAATTAGGTTTAAATGAAAAATAAGTATAACTCAAGTAAAATTCATAACCAACATTATGCATGTGGCTCTAACACTATATATTAGCATTTAAATTCAACTGTAAATATTTTAATATATTATTATAATTCTAAAGGTTGATATTTATAAAAAATTATAATAATTATTTTTAAAGTATTTATAATATCTTTTTATTTTAATAATATATAATAAAAATTTGTTTTATAAAATTTAAAAGAATTTATCAATTTTTTTATTAAATATTTTTTTTAAAATATATTAATACATTTTTATTTTAATAACATATAATAAAAAATAATCTCAAACATAAATGGAATAAGAACGAATTTTTCATTTAATATTTTATTTTAATAACATATAATAAAAAAAAATTGCAAACATAAATGGAATAAGAATGAATTTTTCATAAGTTAATTTTTTTTAATATTAAAATGTGATAACTATTTATTGATTTTTTTATTGTTTAATTAAGGACTATTTTTTATATTAAAAATGTAATAACTAATTATTGATTTGTTTATTGTTTCATTAAAGAATATATAGAAAAAGTCATATTTTTTAAATTAAAATGTAATAATTATTTATTATTTTAAATAAGAACTATTTTTTCCTTTTAATATTAAAATTACATTTTTAATGTAATAACTAGTTATTGATATTTTTATTATTTCTTAAATAGAATTATTTATATAATCACTTTTTATTTGAATGATACCTAATTAATTTGTTCATACTTTTTGACCATCAAAATATTAATTTTATTTTAATTAAATTATATTTAGTAAAATGAAAGTCCTTGAAAACTTATAATAAGTATTAATATAATAATTAATTTGTTTAATCATATGCCAAGTAAATAAATTAAACAATATTAAAATAAAATATCTTAAAATAAGGAAAAAGAAATTTATATTATACAATATAAAATTGATTCATATTTAATTATTAAACATTCTTAAAAAAAAACTAAAAATATATAAAATAATGAGATTTAAATTCAATTAAATCATAATCAACTTTATAAGTATTAATAATAAGTATTATTGTAATAATTAATTTGTTTAATCATATGCCAAGTAAATAAATTAAACAATATTAAAATAAAATATATTAAAATAAGGAAAAAAAAATTATATTATACAATATAAAATTGATTCATATTCCATTATTAAACATTCTTAAAAAACTCTATATAGAATAATGAGATTTAAATTCAATTAAATCATAATCAACTTTATAGTTAATTTTCAAAGAAATCACGTATATATATTCATGTTATTTAAAT
>ML787731.1:945090-995943 GCA_009831015.1 Picea engelmannii
CTCTCCCCCACCACTCTCTTTCTCTCTCTCTCTCTCATTCACTCTCACCTTGTACTTTCCCTCTCCATATCTCTCCTCCCTCTACCACTCTCTCCCTCCATATATTTCTCTCCCTTCTCCCTCTCTCTCATTGCCCCTCCCACTATTTTTCCTTCTCTTCTCTCACACCCCCTGTTATTGGATAAATCCGTAAGTGCAGACACAAACCGATCTCCCTAGATCCACCTGGATCTAGAACAAAGAAAGACAGAATAATACTCTTTCCCTAGGTTTTAACTATTGAATGTACTAGGAGGCAAGAACAAAGAACACACTTTATGATCGCTTCCTTTGGTCTTTGTTGCTCCTGATTCACTCCAGTGCTCTCATACAGTCAAGACCAAAACAATACAAACCAACTGAAGTGAAGAAAGCACAATCTATTCAACAGTTAATCTATGTATATGATCAAGGAGTTATACAATAAAGTGGAACTAACTTTATGGGAAAGGGACATATTACTGTATCATATTGATGAAAAGTAAAGATTACAACCTGAGCCTTGATGTTGCAAACTTCCTTTCGATGGCCCTTGGCTTTGACGCACACACTTGCTCCCTTGCATGAAGAAGATCAACCACCTTTGATAAACTTGCTGGAGTTTCCTAGTTGTTGTAGCTTCAGTCCTTCACACAATCTTTCACCAATTCTCCAATGAGACTTGCTTCTCCTTGTTTGCTTACCTTTTCCATGAGAATTCACTCAATATATAGGAGAGAATGAATTGGTTACTTGGATAAGAATGATCCCAAAATATCAGGGAATCCAGTACTAGGATAACCATTCGAATGCCATCTCATCCTTCTAGAAGATTCCCTTCTAGAAGCTTCGAGAATTCATCTTTTTCCCTTCTTTTGAAAGAGTTCTCACCCTAGAAGTTCAACACAGTGCGAACTTCTCGCACCCTGTCTTAAGGCATCCTGCGAGAATCATGCATTCTCGCAGGCAAATATACTAGTAGCCTGTGAATAGTCCTCAAAAATGTGATTTCTGGAAAGAGATGAAGGTAACTTTTCTCAGGAAAAATTTCTAATGAAGAGCCTGAATACACCATCATCAATACATCATCATGATGACCAAAATCATGGGTAACACCCCCTCTCCCTCATAGTTTCCATATGTCATTGCACAGGTCATAGTTCCAGAGTTGAAAGTTCCAAAGGGAATATTTCCAGAGGTCATAGTTCTCGAGGTCACATTTCCAGAGGTCATAGTTCCACAGGTCATAGTCCCTAGGGTCATGGTTCCAAAGGTCATAGTTACATAGGTCATTCCACGAGTCATATTTCTAGAGGTCAAAGTTGGATAGGTCATAGTTCCAAAGGTCATAGTTCCAGATTTCAAAGTTCCAAAGGGCATAGTTCTAGAGGTAATAATTCCACGGGTCATAGTTCTTGGGGTCACAGTTCTAGAGGTCATAGTTCCACAAGTCATAGTTCTTGGGGTCACAGTTCTAGAGGTCATAGTTCCATAGGTCATTCCATAGGTCATAGTTATAGATCTCAAAGTTCTAGAGGGCATAGTTCCATAGGTCATAGTTCCACAAGTCATAGTTCCAAAGTTCAAAGTTCCAAAGGGCATAGTTCCAGAGGTAATAGTTTCATGGGTAATATTTCTTGGGGTCACAGTTCCAAAGGTCACATTTCCACTGGTCATAGTTCCAGAAGTCACTCAATAAGTCATAGTTCTAGAGTTCAAAGTTCCAAAGAGTGTAGTTCCAAAGGTCATAGTTCCACGGGTCAAAGTTCCTATGGTCACAGTTCCAGAGTTCATAGTTCCACAAGTCATAGTTCTTGGGGGAGTAGTTTCAGAGGTTATAGTTGCAGAGGTCATTCCACAGGTCATAGTTCCAAAGGTCAAAGTTCCATAGGGCGTAGTTCCACTGGTCATAGTTCCAAAGTTCAAAGTTCCAAAGGGCATAGTTCTAGAGGTAATATTTTTGTGGGTCATAATTCCATAGTTCAAAGTTCCAAAGGGAATAGTTCCAGAGGTCATAGTTCCACTTATCATAGCTCATGGGTTCACAGTTCCATAGGTCATAGTTCTTGGGGTCACAATTTCAAAGGTCATAGTTCCAGAAGTCACTCCACAATTCATAGTTCCAGAGTTCAAAGATAAAAAGGATGTAGTTCCAGAGGTCATAGTTCCACGAGTCATAATTCCATAGTTCATAGTAGCACAAGTGATATTTTTTGGGGTCACAATTCTAGAGGTCATAGTTCCAAAGGTCATTCCACAGTTCATAGTTATAGAGGTCAAAGTTCCAGAGGGTGTAGTTCCAAATTTCATAGTTCAACCGATCATGGTTCCAGAGTTCAAAGTTCCAAAGGACGTAGTTCCATAGGTAATAGTTTCGCGGGTCATATTTCCTGGGTTCACGGTTTCAAATTTCATAGTTCCTGGTGTTATAGTTCTAGAGGTCATAGTTCCAGAGGTCATTCCACAAGTCATAGTTCTAGAGGTCAAAGTTCCATAGGGTGTAGTCCCAGAGGTCATAGTTCCACATGTTATAGTTACAAAGTTCAAAGTTCCAAAGGGCATAGTTCCAGAGGTCATAGTTCCACGGGTCACAGTTACTAGGGTCACAGTTCCAAAGTTCATAGTTCCATAGGTCATAGTTCCTGGGGTCACAATTCCAGAGTTCATAGTTTCAGAGGTCATTCCACAAGTCATAATGTTCTAGAGGGCATAGTTTGAGAGGTCATAGATCGATATGTCAAAGTTCAAGAGTTCATAGTTCCATAGGTCATAGTTCTAGAGTTCAAAGCTCCAAAGGGTGTAGTTTTGAAGGTCATAGTTCTAGATTTCATAGTCTCATAGGTCATAGATCCTGACGATGGAAGTTTCTTAAGAAATATGTTTGAGAAATTAACAAAATTCCCTAGATACCCATTTTATGTGTCATATTCAAAAATGGTGGGTAACAGGTCCAACAACCTCACCTAAAGTGAAAAACACCATCTCTTTTCTGGTAAGTGTTTGAGGAACTTTGAACTTTGGAAATATGACCTATAGAACTACGCCCTCTGGAACTATGACTTGTGGAATGACCTCTGGAACTATGACCTCTAAAAATGTGACCTTGGGAACTATGACCTTTGGAATTGTGAACCTAGGAACTGTGAACCATGGAAATATTACCTCTGGAACTGTGCCCTTTGGAACTTTGAACTCTAGAACTATGACTTGTGGAACTATGACCTATGGAACTATGTCATTTGGAACTTTGAACTTTGGAACTATGACCTGTGGAATGACCTCTGAAATTGTGACCCCAAGAACTATGAACTCTGAAACTGTGACCCCGGGAACTATGACCCATGGAACTATGACCTATGGAACTACACCCTCTGGAACTTTGACCTTTGGAACTATGACCCGTGGAACTATGACCTATGGAACTACACCCTCTAGAACTTTGACCTTTGGAACTATGACCTGTGGAATGACCTTTGGAACTGTGACCCCAGGAACTATGACCTGTGGAACTATGACCTTTGGAACTATGACCGCGGGAACTATGACCTCTAGAAATATGACCTCTAGAACTGTGACCCCAGGAACTATGACCCGTGGAACTATTACATGTGGATCTACGCCCTTTGGAACTTTGAACTTTGGAACTATGACCTCTGGAACTATGACCTTTGGTGATCCGGATTATTTTGAGAACAACATGAAGGAAGAAATATTACCGAGATATAACAATGAAATACACAAAAATATAGAAGAGAACATAGAAATACAATGAAACCCAACTTCTATTACTGAATAAGATAGAAAAACATTGTAGAACACAAACTAGAAAAATGGGGTAGCTTATCTCTAAAAAGAAAGAGATGTTGGCTATGCTTCATTCACAAGAAGCTTTACATCATACTCCATTGCATGCTTAAAGATCCTCCTTCACCTCAATTATATATGAGAGAGTGAGAGGAGAACAATTCCCATGATGCATGTGGGATAAATTGGACTAAGTTTATAAAATTCCATAGGCATGTAAAATACTAGGACTTCTCAGGAGGTCACCCATCCCAGTACTACTCTAGCTTGATTGCACTTAATTGCGAAGTTCTAATGGGATTTGGTGAATTAATGTTATGTTGTAGGAATGTACATAAAACCACTAGAAAATCATTACATGATGTCTGTAATTAAAAAATGAAGATGGCATTACATTCCATTCCCCATCAAAAGGGTGAATATCATGGTTTATAAAAACCACAGGCTCAATATGGTGATTCAGTGAAAAAGGTGGATGGCCACCGATATCCATCTGGATCATTCCTTCCCACTTAGGAAGCAATGGTCCCCATTGTGTCAAGTTCCCTTGGGAGACAGGGAGACTTCCGCTAAATCTAAAGCTTGGTGCATTGCTTGCCTTGCTGAAGAAGTTGTCCTACTTAGCTTGTTGAACGTTGTCATGAATATGTTGTTGGAGGGGTTGGATCTGTTCAATCAATATAGTTGTATGATCTACCTGAGTGTGGGAGGAATCTGTTGGTGACTATGAAACATGAAGTGTATGAAGGATTATGTTATAAACTTGCTTGACTGGGCAGTGTGGAGGCACCCCCATAGGTGTAGCAAGAACATCTTGGTACTCTTATAAAATCTTGTCGATCTACTTCTGCTGGATAGAAAGGTATTGGGATGAGGCTGTAGTGGTTGCAGTGTCCTTCTATTCACTTTATGATCGAATTGTGAAGAGTCTAAACTTTTTAGTATGAGATATTACTTTGTGGCATTTTCTTGGTAGGACAATAGTCAAAACTACCTCTGGTATCCAGTAAAGTTGACCCCTCAGAGTAACAATGATGCTACAGGGTTGAGACTCATAAACAACATGACGCCCCCACATATATGGTTGGCCTAATAGAACATCACAGAATTTCAGTGGGGCAACATCACACAATACCCAATCCTTAAAGGGCTTGATGTCGTAGGATAGGTGACACTGTTGGCTGACACAAAGATCTTGACCCTGTAGAATCCACCTGATGTTGTATGGTTGGAGGTATCATGTTGTTGGCAAATCCAACTGCTTGACAACCTCTGCTGAGATAATGTTCTTTTGGCTTCCGTTGTCAGCAATAAAATGTAGTGGGGTCCCCTTCACCCACATTTGTGAATGGAAGAGTCGCTCCCCCTCCTCGGGATCCTCTTCTAGTTGTATTTTTGTAGTTGTGATAGTAGCAGTGGGTTTTGCATAAATGATATGTCTCCTTTTATTATTTTTTGAATCAGGTTCCAAGTCGAGGTTCGGCTCTTTGTCTTTCAGCTCGGCCACCAATGACTGTATTGAGAGACATTCATCAGTGTTGTGCCAAGTTTTGTTGTGGAACTCACACCACTTTCCGATTTCTTTCGTATACTTCCTATTACTCTTATTTTCCTGCATATGGGACTCACTCTCTTGAGGTTGGCCTTCCTTTCTCTATCCATGCTTCTCCCACTTACTCTGTCGCTTGAATTTCTGCACAATTTTGACTGCATATTGATAAGAAACTCCCAGTAAGGAGTTGTCCAAGAAATCCATCTTTTTTTCGATGTACATGTGTATACCACAGCGGTACTTCAAAACCAGGTGTCGCTCGGAGTCTTTGATACCCATCTTTAAGTGCAAGGTATGAAATATGTTGGTGTACTCTAGCACCGTCTGGTCACTTTTCTGACGCAAAGTTGTCCATATCATGTATTGTTCATCATAGTTTCTAACAAGGTATAACTCCTTATTTAGAGAATCTACAAAGGCCACCCAACTGGGTTCTCTCCCAAATAGTGTAGATTCATTCATGGTGTACCTCTCCCAGTAACCTTCCCACCAATGTTTGACATGGGGAAGGGATTTAAGGAGCGCAAAGGTGATATTTTCACTATCAGGAAAATTTTGGACTGAGTAATAACCTTCTATCAAATTCAACCATTTTTCTAGAGAAATTACATCTATCTGGCCTTCAAATAAGGGGATATAAAAATTGACTTGTACTTTGAAGGGTGTCGCACTTGCAAAATAGTTTCTTGTTGAAGATGCCTCGGATGTCGCCATCAGTAGTCTTTGAAGGATCTGAAATAAGTTGTCCATCATCTCATTCCTTTGTCACATGAGGGCTTCCTCAATCAACATCTTGAAAGGATCTCTTGCTCTGTCATCTCTCTTTTCTTCTACCATGGGAGGTCGCTTGGGCTAGCGAGAGTGGTTGTCCTCAAGAAAAACTAGCTCAAGACCCAAATCTCTATACACTAACCTCATCGGGGACCTGCTCTGATACCACTGATCCAGGTTATTTTGAGAACGACATGAAGGCAGAAATATAACCAAGATTTAACAATGAAATACACAAAAATATAGAAGAGAACACAAAAATACAGTGAAACCCAACTTCTATTGTTGAATAAGATAAAAAAACATTGTAGAACACAAACTGGAAAAATGGGGTAGCTTATCTCTAAAAATAAAGAGATGTTGGCTATGCTTCATTCACAAGAAGATTTGTATCACACTCCATTGCATGCTTAAAGGGCCTCCTTCACCTCAATTATATATGAGAGAGTGAGAGGAGAACAATTCCCATGATGCATATGGGATAAATTGGACTAAGTTTCTAAAATGCCAAAGGCATGTAAAATACTAAGACTTCTTGGGCGGTCACCCATCCCAGTACTACTGTATCCTATGCGTGCTTAACTACGAAGTTCTAATGGGATCCGTTGCATTAACGCTATATTGTAGGCATGTACATAAAACCACTAGGAAATCATTACATGATGTTTGTAATTAACAAAAGAAGATGACATTACATTTCGTTCCCCATCAAAATGGTGAATATCATGGTTTATCAAAACCACAGGCTCAATATGGTGATTTAGTGAAAAAGGTGGATGGCCACCGAGATCCATCTAGATCATATGGAACTATGACTTCTTGAACTATGACCTCGGGAACTATGACCCATGGAACTGTGACCTCTTGGACTATGCCCTTTGGAACTTGGAACTTTGGAACTATGACATGTGTAATGACCTATGAAACTATGACCTCAGAACTATAACCCCGAGAACTATGACCTATGGAACTATGAACTTTATAACTGTGACCCCAAGAACTATGACCCATGGAACTATAACCTCTTGAACTGCGTCCTTCAAGACTTTGAACTATGGAACTATGACCTCTGGAATTGTGACCCCAGGAACTATGAAATGTGGAACTCTGATCTTTGGAACTGTGACCCCGGGAACTATGAACCATGGAACTATGACCTCTGGAACTACACCCTTTAGAACTTTGAACATTGAAACTATGACATGTGGAACTATGACATGTGGAACTATGACCTGTGGAACAATGTCCTCTGGAACTTTGAGCTCTGGAACTAGGACCTGTGAAATGACCTATGTAAATATGACCTCTAGAGTTGTGACCCCACAAACTATGACCTGTGGAACTATGACCTCTAGAACTGTGACCCCAGAAACTATGGCCCGTGGATTTATTACCTTTGGAACTACACCCTTTGGAACTTTGAATTCTAGAACTATGACCTATGGAACTGTGACCTATGGAACAATGACCACTGGAACTTTTACCTCTGGAAATATGACCAATGTAACTATGACCTTTGCAATTGTGACCCCGGGAAATGTGACCTATGGAACTATGACCCCAGGAACTATCACCCATGGAACTATAACCTATGGAACTATGCCCTCTAGAACTTTCACCTTTGGAGTTGTGACCTATGGAATGACCTGTGTACCTGTGACCTCAGGAACTATGACTCTTGGAACTATGACCTATGGAACTACGCCCTTTTGAAATTTGAACTCTGGAACTATGACCTGTGGAGTGACTTTTGGAACTATGACCTCTGGAACTGTGACCCCAAGAACTATGACCTCTGGAACTATGACCTTTGGAACTGTGACCCCAGGAACTATGACCCATGGAACTATGACATCTGGAACTACGCCCTTTGGAACTTTGAACTCTAGAACTATGACCTCTAGAACTATGACCTTTGGAACTATGACCTCTTGAACTATGACCTCGGGAACTATGACACGTGGAACTATGACCTCTGGGACTATGCCCTTTGGAACTTTGAACTCAAAACTATGACCTGTGGAATGACCTCTGGAACTATGAGCTCTGGAACTATGACCCCAAGAATTGTGACCCCGAGAACTATGACTTATGGAACTATGAACTCTAGAACTCTGACCCTGGGAACTATGACCTATGGAACGACAGCCTTTGGAACTTTGAAATATGAAGGTATGACCTGTTGAGTGAATTTTGGAACTCTGACCCCAGGAACTATGAACTCTAGAACTCTAAGCTCTGGAACTGTGACCCCGGGAACTATGACCCATGGAACTATGACCTCTGGAACTATGCCCTTTTGAACTATGACATGTGGAACTACACCCTCTGGAACTTTGAGCTCTAGAACTATGACCTGTAGAATGACATATGGAACTATGACCTCTAGAACTATGACCTCTAGAACTGTGAACCCAGGAACTATGACCTCTTGAACTGTTACCCAAGAACTATGACCCGTTGAATTATTACCTATGGAACTACGCCCTTTGGAACTTTGAACTCTGGAATTATGACCTATGGAACTATGACCAGTGGAACTATGACCTATGGAACTTTGACCTCTACAAATATGACCTGTGGAATGACCTCTGTAACTATGACCTTTGGAACTATGACCCTGAGAACTATGACCTGTGGAACTATGACCTCTGGAACTGTGACCCCAAGAACTGTGACCTTGGGACCTTGGGCGGCATTTGTTATTTTTAGCGGTTTTCTAAATTAATCATGGATTAAGGGATTAGGGTTTTGGTATCTACAAAATACCTAAAACTAGTGTATATATAGTGTATGGTGAATGGTGAAATTAATAAAATGAAGCGTTGAAAGGTTTACTCTCGGTTAAGAGTTTTCGGTATAAATCTATGTGTACTATGTATATGAGCCATTGATTAATTTTTGTTTTTCTTAAGAATCTATATGCATTGCTTTACTTCATAGGTTAGGGGGGAGAGAGAGAGTGATATATAGAGAGAGGGAGAGAATGAGAGAAAGGGAGGGGGAAGAGAGATGGGTAGGGAGAGAGAGATAGTAGTGGGGGAAGAGATAATGTGAGAAGGAAGGACAAAGATGGGTAGGACGAAAGAGAGAGACTACGTCCTTTGAAACTTTAAACTCTGGAACTATGACATGTGGAATGACCTCTGGAACTATGACCTTAGAACTGTGACCCCAGGAACTATGACCTGTGGAACTATGAACTTTGGAACTGTGACCCAGGAACTATGACCCGTGGAACTATGACCTCTGGAACTATGCCCTTTGGAACTTTAAACTATGGAACTATGACCTGTTGAGTGACTTCTGAAACTATGATGTATGGAATTGTGACCCCAAGAACTATGAACTGTGGAACTATGACCTCTGGAACCGTGACCCCGAGAACTATGACCCATGGAACTATGACCTCTAGAACTATGCCCTTTGGAAATTTGAACTTTGAAACTATGGCATATGGAACTATGACCTGTGGAACTACACCCTCTGGAACTTTGAGCTCTGGAACTAGGACCTATGGAATGACCTATGGAAGTATGACCTCTAGAACTGTGACCCCATGAACTATGACCTGTGGAACTATGACCTCTAGAACTGTGACCCCAAGAACTATGACCCGTGGAATTATTACCTCTTGAACTAAACCCTTTGGAACTTTGAACTCTAGAACTATGACCTATGGAACTGTGACCTCAGAACTATGACCTCTGGAACTTTGACCTCTAGAAATATGACCCGTGTAGCTATGACCTTTGGAATTGTGACCCCAGGAACTATGACCTCTAGAACTATGTCCTCTAGGACTGTGACCCCAAGAACTATGACCCATGGAACTATGACCTATAGAACTATGCCCTGTGGAACTTTGACCTTTGGAACTATGACCTCCAGAACTATGCCCTTTTGAAATTTGAACTCTGGAACTATGACCTGTGGAGTGACTTCTGGAACTATGACCCCAATAACAATGACTCTTGGAACTATGACATGTGGAACTATGACCCTGGGAACTATGACCCATGGTGTTATCACTGAGAGTCACCCTCAGACTGCTAGAGGATAAGCCCAGTACCCATCAAAATGTAAATGGATTAAAATGGTTTGAGTAGGTGGATCCGCGAGACTTTAAAGAAAGGAAAAGACAACATATATCATTGCAGATCAATGATGGACCAGTGGGCTATGGAGTCATAAACAATCTGCTCATTTAAGGCATTTAAGATCCCTATCAAACAAAAGATTTGTATAATGATGAAGAGAAGAATAAGAGAATAACATAAAGATGAATATTCGCTAAGAAGAGATCCTCTCTGCTCAGAGAATTTAGATGTGTCTGAACAGTAAACAATGATAAATAGGCAAGCTTACAGCAAATCCTCTACCACATCGAGAATCTATCAATCAAAGGAAAATTGTAATCCTTAAAATCTGCAATATGTTCAAACAAGATGAAGAATAGAACAAAGAACATAGAAGACAAATATGATGAAACAACTCATATGAATCTTCGATAACAATACAATTCAAAGCTACATGCCCCTCCGGATTACAAACTGAAATATACATTCATAAACATTTCAAAAACCTCCTCCGGTCTTGGGCCGAACCCCCCTCCTCCTTCTGATATCATTCCTCAGATGTATTTATAATCAAAACAATAAGCATGTCTTGTTGCTTGGGCGCCTCTTCTCCAGTGTCGTGTGTCTTCTCTTGTCTGTCATGATCCTTCTGTCAGAAGGAAACTCTGGTCAGTATGGGTGTGTAGGAGAAACTCCCCTCTAAGGTACTTTGGGAAGATAGTTTTATGTCTCCTCAGCTAGACCCTCCATGCTTCCATTTAAGGGGGCAGTCGATTGTTCAACCAACGGTCCTTCCTTCATTAACTGATTTATCCTTGGGATCAAGATGAGACCTTATGCCTAGTTTGTTGGCACGCGTTTATCTCATATTGAACCCTATATAAGCACGTGATTGTGGAAGTCAGATAGGGTGGTTTGGATCCACATCGCTTCGACCCCCACAATCCACCACCGACTACCATGTACCTCTTTAGTTATATCGTGGTTTCGATTACGGGACCTCTCTAATATTTTGTCATTCAAGCACTTTTTGTCCCTGCAATGAAGTGTGGTCGTCGATCTTGTCGCAACCCGTGATTTGGGAATGCCCTGCTTTTGTTGCCTCAGCATGTGATTGCAAAAGTTTCCAAGGGTGATTTGGGTCCACACCGCTTCGACCCCCGCAATTCACCACCAACTTCCATGTACCTCTTTCTCTATACCATGGTTTCGATTGTGTGACCGCTCTAGAATTTTATCATTCGAGCATGTTTTTTCCCTATAATGAAGTGTGGTCGTCGATCTGTTGCAATCTGTGATCTGGGTAACCCTGCAATCAGGGTAACCCAACTTTGGCACTTGGAGCTTTGAATGTTGAGCAAGAACATCTCTTTGAAGACAATCTCTCGAATCTGACATCATGTACTGACACAACTGTTGATGGATGAGTGCCATGTGTTGAGTTGGAAAACACCCGTGGAGTGGTAGGGCCTAAAGTGATGTGTCACCCTGACGTCACTTCAAGACTTCGGCTCTTTGGGACTTTAGGATGTTTGGATGAAAATATCTCGAAGTAACTTTCTCTCGGTTGACGTGGTAGCCTCTCGTTAATTTGGGGACTTCGGGCCTTCCGTGATACTACTACAAAGATCAATGGTTCTTGTTGATTTGAGATCAACGGTCCACAATTACTTCAGGAGTTCGGGCTTCGGGCCTTTTCAATGCATAGCTCTTATAATTCTCTAGAGAGTTGTATCTCCGAAGTGAGATATCTACCTCCACATTTCCTCTTGCTTTGGATGGTCGAGATTCACTTCGAGAGTTCGAGCTTCAGGAGATTTATTTTTCTTGCTTGCGCAATCCTTCAAAGTTTTGTATCTCTGAAGTGTTAGATTTGTCGACGTGCGTCCTCAACCTTCAATGGATCAAAATTACTTCGGGACTTCAGGCCTTTGGGAGTCCTTTACTCACCCATATTCTTCTTGCTTCCTCCCGGAGTGATAGATTGTCAGACACATGTCCCTTGCTTTAATATCAACAACCACGAGCAATTGCGGGCTCACCACTTACACAAACTTTCAATTTCCTCCCTGATCCCCGCAATGCGAGATGTTCATTCATAGCAAGATCGATATGCACCGTTGATCTGTTGATCTAGCAAGATCAACAATCCTGAGCGATTGCGGGCTCACCACTTGAAGAAACTTTAATTTGCCTCCTGATCCCCGCAATGCCTCCTCGTCGTCGATCTCTCTCCAATGATATCTGGCGGTCATGATTTATTATTTGCTCAATCTGACGGCTGATCTAAACTGTACATGGGATCTCCGTTGTGGAAAATCAAGCATGTCTTCTTACTTGTATTTCAAGCTCGAAATGGACTGCTCTGAATGCTGCATTTCGCTCATGGTTTTTCCATGTGAAAACAAAGGATTTGGTCAGCCTACAAAAAATACATATGACCCATGACAACTTCATGTGATAACATTGGCTCCACAGGGGATGGCATGCTCTCTGTGGTCTATCAAGAACAAGCAGCTTCAGTGTCTTATCCAAGGGCTATGGGGTCACATACTTAAACAAAAATAAAAAGAAAAAGTGATATTTTAAATGAATGGAAAGCCAATCATGGCTTAAGAAAAATATTTTTTATAGAAAGTGAACATTGACTGGGCCACCAAAAACTTTGGAATCCTCCAAGTTCTGCAATTTATAAGTGTTATTTGAAAATACCTCAGAAATATTGAATGGACCAATCCACAAGGCTTCGAATTTACCATGTTTTCCTTTGTCTTGCTTGGGTGCATCCTGTTAGCACTGAGAGTCACCCTTAGATTGCAAGAGGATAAGCCTAGTACCCATAAAAAAAGGTTTGTGAATGTGAATTAATGATGAAAGGTCAAATGGACAAAACTCAGCATCATAATGTTTTAACATAGAGAACTAGGCTAGCATGCATAATCAAATGAGGTTTTGATTAACTTCAGTCATTGGTTTAAGGATAAAGGTGAATAGAAGGAAGAATTAGTGAGGAAGGTGGATAGGTCTACTATAAGCATCATGCCTTCAAGCAACCAGGAAAGAAAAACTCAGTCACAAGAACCTCTTGAAACTGAAGTTTAAAACACTGAAAAACATTCATAACGACATTATAATCAAACATCCATTATAACACAACCACAACATCTGATATGGATCATCCAATCATGAGCATTTCAGAGTAAGAGGAAACAATATGATGAAAGGAAACTGACTTCTATTAACAAAAATGTCTCAAGTCCCATACATAACCAGAGAATAGCTCTACTTAGTCAAAATATTACAAGAGGGAGATCTTCTAAACCATTCGACCCTCTCATATCATTCATCTGATATATTTATAATGAAAATAGTAGACAACCAGCTAGGAGTGTGAGTTTACCTTCCTATTCTACGAATCTCCACCTGTCTTGTTCCTTCTGACAAAAGGAAACTCAGGTCAGTCTGGGCCTGCAGGAAAAACTTCCCTCTGTGGTACTTCAGGCTGACAGTTTTTTGTCTCCTTGGCCAGACCCTCCATGCTTCCATTAAGGGGGGAGTCAATTTTTCAACCACTAGTCCTTCTTCCATTAACTAATTCGGGCTGACAGTTATCTATCCCCTCGACTAGACCCTCCATGCTTCCATTTAAGGGGGCAGTCGATTGTTCTCTTTCCTCTAGTGATAGACTAGTCGCAGTCTGTTAATGTTTTTCTTCCCCTCGTGACACTCCTTTGATGATTTGGCTTAACGCCCCATTTATGTTGCCACGCACTTCTCTCAGATTGTACCCCATATAAGAATGTGATTGCGGAAGCTGCCGAGGGTGGTTTGGGTCCACACCACTTCACCCCCGCAATCCACTACCAACTTCCACATACCTCCTTCGCTATACCATGGTTTCGATTGTAGGTCCACTCTAGAATTTTATCGTTTGAGCATGTTCCATCCCCGGAATGAAGTGTGGTCATCTATCTGACACAAATCAACGATCTAGGAAACCCTGCTATTTTAGCACTCCTGCTAAATTTATCTGTCTGCCAACTCCAAGATCCTTTTAAACCATGCTTAGAGATGGAGCCTAATTTGACGCTTGAGAGCTTTGAATGCTGATCAGGAATACCCCCCAAAGGACGATCTCCTGAATATGATGTGGTGGCTTGACGTTATATAATGTCACAGCTAGTGATGGATGAGCACCATGTCTTGAGTTGAAAAACACCCATGGAGTGGTAGGGTCCGAAGCGACATGTCACCCTGATGTTACTTCCTGGCTTCAACTCCTCGGGACTTTGGGACTTCCGGTGAGACTGTTGCCAAGATCAATGGTTCTTGTTTCTTTGAGATCAATGGTCCACAATCAGGCTTCGGGACTTTTCAATGCATAGATTTTACAATTATCTGGAGCATCGTATCTCCAAAGTGAGAGATCTGCCTCCACATGTCCTCTTGTTTTGGACGGCCGAGATTCACTTCGGGGGTTTGGGCTTCATGAGTTTTCTTCTTCTTGCTCACACAATCCTCCTAAGTTCCGCATTTCCAAAGTGTTAGATCTATCAATGTGTTTCCTCATCCTACAATGGATCATATTTAATTTGAGACTTCGGGATTTCGGGACTTTTGGATGGAAATCTCCCAAAGTCACTTTCTTCTGGTTGACGCGGCAGCCTCTCGTTACATCGAGATTTTGGGACTTTGGGGCTTATGTCTAGTCGTTAACCCTTGCGTGACTTTGAAACTCTGACTGCCTAAGAGTCACTGATCTGAACTGTTCATGGGATATGCACCATTGAAAATCGATCATGTCTGCTTGCTTGTATTTCAATCTCAAAATGGACTTCTCTGAATGATGCATTTTCTCTCATGGTTTTTTTCTTGTGCAAACAAAGGCCTTGGCCGGCCTGTAACAACTACAAATGAACCATGACAACTTCGTGTGACAACATTGGCTCCACAGGGGATGGCATGCTCCCTATGTGCTGCCAAGAACAAGTAGTTTCAGTGTCTTATCCTAGGGCTATGGGGTCACTTATTCAAAAAAAAAAAAAAAAAAAAAGTGATATTTACAATGAATAGAAATCCAATCATGGATTAAGAAAATTATTTTTTCAGAAAGTGCCCATTGATAAGGCCACCAAAAACTTTGGAATCCTCCAAATTTTGCAATTTATAAGTGTTATTTGAAAATAACTCAGAAATCTTGAACGGACCAATCCAAAAGGCTTCGAATTTACCATGTTTTCCTTTGTCTTGCTTGGGTGCATCCCACTTGAGCACTAGATCTCCCAGCTGGAAATATTCTTTTCTTACCTTCTTGTCAAAATCTTGCTTGATCTTTTATTGATGGTCCTGTGCTTTTCCAAGTAGCTGCTCCCTAGGCTGTTGTACTTCTACCAGTTGTTGTATCCTCCTGACCATATCATCAGGCTCTCCTTAGTAGTCATGGAGGAATTTTTCCATAGGAAAGGCAAGCTAATTAGGAAAGATAGCCTCAACCCCATATACAAGTTGAAAAGGGGAAACACCAAGTGACCTCTTTGTTGTAACTCTATTAGCCCATAAGGCAATTTTTAGCTTTGAGTCCCATGCTTTCTTATTGTCTTTTAACAATTTCTTGATGATATTTATGAGGCTCTTGTTAGATGATTCTGCCAAACCATTTCCTTGGGGGTAGTAAGGAGTAGAATGGACTAATGTAATCCCATATTGTTCACAGAACTTGATAAAAGGTTCAACTTTGAAGGAGGCAACATTGTCAGTAACAATCCTTCTTGGACAACCAAATCTTCACATGATGTCCTCGAGAAAACTAATGATTACCTTGTGGGAGGCATTCCTTGTAGAAATGGCTTCTATCCACTTGGTAAAGTAATTAGTGGTAGTCAAAATCCACCTATGCTGACCACTTGAAGCTAGATGGATTTCCCCAATGAAGTCAAGACCCCATTGTTGAAAAGGTCCAAAAACCACCACGGGCTTCAAAGGCAAAGATTTGAGTTGTTGCTTTCTAGAAAACTTTTGGCATTTAACACAAGCTCTAATATTTGCACAAATATCAGTAAAAATTATAGGCCAGAAATACCCAAGTCTAAGGATATTATAGGATGTGGTTCTCCAAAAATGATGGCCCCCACATAAGTTGTCATGAAAGTCAGTCATGTCCCTTTGAGCTTCCTATGGATCTAAACATCTCAAAAGAACTCCTAGAGGATATTTCCAATACAGGATATGGTCAATGAGACAATATCTGATTTCTTTAAGCTTCAAATCTCTCACCTTTTTCTTGTCCAAACCATTAGGAGGCTGCAACTTCTGCATAAAATATATGATGTCTTTATACCAAGTGCATTCTGCCAATTTTGGGCTGGCATGAGAGCATTTATCAACAAACTCAGCTTGCTGATTTTTTGAGTTTATGTTCATGAAATTAACCCCTAAATATTTTCAATTTGATTCATCCAGTAGCCTAACTAAACCTTGGCCTTTCACTAGTTTAGTGGGCTTCATTTCAAGGTCAAATTCCAGAATTTTAGCAATCCATTTGCTCCTCTTCCCATCTATGCCAGGCTAGATAAGTATCTCTTTCACTTAGGCTGAAGGGACATATGCAACAATCTTTGAATGCAGAACATATACTCTAAAAGCCTTGAGGGATTTGACCAAAGCATAATCCTTCTTTTCCATGATATCATATCTCATTTCTACATCCCTCAATGCTCTGCTAAAAAAGAAACGAGGTTGCTCTGACCCCTCTATATTTTTCTGTAGCAAAACAACAACCAATGTGTCAAATGAGGCAAAGGAAAATATCATAAAATCCTTCGAATAGTCAGGGATGATGAGAACAAGTGCTTCATTCAAGGCCTTTTTTATCTAATCAAAACACTCTTGAGCCCTAGTAATCCATTTCACCTCATTCCCTTTCCTAAGCATGGTTGTAATATACTTTACTAATTCAACAAAATCAGAGATGAACCTTCTTAGAAAATTGATTTTCCCCAATAAAGACTGAACTTATTTCTTGGATCTAGGAAAAGATAAGGTTTGGATGGCCTCTACCATGCTTGGATCAATTCTTACCCCTTTTGTTGATACAATGTGCCCCAATAACTTACCTTCCTTCATAGAAAACATAGACTTCTTAGTATTGAGAGCGAGACCAAACTTTGTGCACTTCAGGAAGACCTTTTTCAAATGATAATAATTCTCTTTATCATATTTTGAGAACACTGTAATGTCATCTAGATAGATGACTACAAACTTGTATTTCTTCCCAATGAAGGCAATATCCATTGCTCACTGAAAGGTCACTCCTACATTCATCAATCCAAAGGGAATTTTAGCATACATGAATGTGCCCCAAGGAGTATTAAAGGTTGTCTTCTCTCTATATTCAGGCAAGACAGAGATCTGATTGTAGCCAGAAAAGCCATCAATCATAGACATCCTATATGAACCAGTGACTCTCTGCAAAATGTTCTCCATCTTTGGCAAGGGGTAATTATCTTTCTTGGAGCTTCTATTCAAATTTTTGAAATCAACACATAGTCTAATTTCCCCATTTTTCTTCATCACGGTGACCAAGTTAGCTACCCACTCGGAGTATCTCAAAGGAACGATGATTTTGGCATCCAACAGCTTCTTCACTTCTTTTTCCATAATAGGCAACAACATGTGATTTATTTGTCTGAGTTTCTCCCTAAAAGGCTTGGTCTCCTCTTTCAAAGGGATCGTATGTTCAATGATGTTAGTGTTATATGTTCTTAAATCTTCAAATTTCTAGGAAAACACCTCAGCAAACTCCTTTAAAAGCTTAACATACTTAACCTTTTGTTCCTTTGACAAGCTGCTAGACAACTTAACATACTTTGGATACTCCTCTGTACCTAAATTGCATTCAGTAACCTCAACATTTTCAGTTGAACCTTTAACCTTTACAACAACATCATTTCTATCAAACAATCTCTCCAAGGGGACTATTATTTTTGGAATATAGTTATTGGGCAACTGAACAATATGATGGTCAACAATTTTATTCAGAAAAATATCAGCATGAGGGATTTTTTCAGTATCATGATCTTGATCAATATGTAAGGAAAAAAACTCATCCACAGTCTCAAGAAATTTTTTTATCTCAAGATCATCCTCAAAAACCTTCAAATTTTTTACGTTTTCAGGTATAGAGGGTCTATACTTCACTTCCACTTCATATTTGAGTTTAGAGGGAAAAGGAATTATGAAATTACTTGCTGAAACAGCCAAGGAATCTGCCATAGTGTTCTCCTCTCTTAGAACAAATGAGATATTAAAAGATAAGAAGAAACTATCAACAAGATCCCAAACTTCATTTTTGTAAGTCCTTAACCTGGGGTGTTTAGCTTGATACATATTTTTAACTTGATGCTAGCTCTTCAATTCTCATGTCTTTAGCAGCCCTCAAACCTGTTGAAACTTTTTTAAAAGTTTTTATCTCTAAGACTAAAACTTTCCTTTTTTGGGTTTCGGCTTTTCATAAAGCATAACCCTCTCTATCATTTCCAAAATCCCGATACCAAAATCCCGACAAGCCTTATTCTTTAAATAATCAACAGCTAAAAATTAAAAAAAACCAAAGTGTCTTTAAATTTTCACGCGCATTCTTTAAGAATCACGATAAACTTAAAACCTAAAGGAGTTAAGACTAACTTTTAAAAGATTTTCTGGATTCAGGGTCTACTAAGAACATATGCTTTAATACATATCTAATCGTGGAATCCCAATCCCCGATTTCCCAAAAAATGGTAGTAATTATTAAAGATTAAGTTAATCTTATCGCATTTTCGAGATTCGGGTTTCAGCGATAACATACCTCTTGTCAACGTGATCCCCGAAACCCCAAAATGTGAAGTCGTGAAAGAATGGAAGTTATTTTTTAATCCTGATTAATTAATTTACTAATATGATAGTTAAGGCCTAAACCTAATCCTATCGTGATTTCGCAATTTCGGAAATCAGGGTTTCGCGATGACATGCCTCAAGTATCCACGATCCCCGAAACCCTGAAATGCGAAGTCGCGAACCATAATCTGTGTTTAGACTAAATTAACTCTTTTTTGGAATCATGATTAATAATAATCAAACTTCTTAGGTTTGTTTGTGTTTTGGTTTCCGTTGAATGAAATCTTCCGATTTTTTAATTCAAAAGTGTCGAAATACGGTCATATTAATAAACGGATAATTGATAAACGTTGCGACACTGATGCGTATCTCAGAAATATTTTTGCATTAAATGTAATTAATTACAGGTCAATTGTGTCAGTGTTTTCGTCATAAAACGAGTCTAAGGTGAATTAAAGGTCTATGTTCCAAAATATATGCTTGTTCTGTCTTTCAAAGCTTATTCGCATTCGACCAAGATCATACGCTTATTTTCTGTGATAGGTTTTCCATCTAACATAAAGCTATGGTGCCAAAGAAAGAACCGAAGAAGAGTGAAGATACAGAGGAGATGCATAACCCATAAGGAGATATCATATCTGACACTATGCCACACGCCATCGACTCAACTAAATCCTGGAGAGGAATCTATGAACTCCTCGATTACGAAATCATAAATTCTCCTGTTGATTCCGAGAATCACCTTCGGGATATAGCAGAATTGGAGCTTCATAAGATCGTAGCACGCCCTCGTCTCCTGGCATACAACAAGATGATCAATTGGGCCTTGGAGAAGGTTGATATCCCGACAAGAAGAATTTTAAACGATCAAGCGGTCATTGTCGAATCATTCAGGCCAAAGCATATACAAGTAATGTACAAACTCTCACCAAATCCTAAGTACATATATAATACCGAATTTACAGCTGAGTTTCAAAGGAAAGAATGTATTGAGGCTGACCAAACATATCCTAATTTTATTAAAGGATGGTCGAGATTTCCATCAAAATTTAGGGCCAATACCCATGGAATTTATGCCACAACATCTTTGAATGAGTACATGGTCTATGTAGCCATGATGTTGTGTAGACTCTTCGGGAAAAAGAATCCCTGCCATTTCCCTCCAGAATGGGTGCCCCTCTTAGAAGAAGTATCATAAGGATACACTTTTAACTGGAGCAAGATTTTGTCTGATAACCTAGCCCAAGAGGTTTCAAATTACAGAGTTGCAAGATCTAAAGGTTAGCTAGTGGCCTTTTACATGTCGGCGTACATCATGGACAAAATCTGCTTTGTGAATCCATTTCCCCTGATGAATTGGAGTTGGAACATAACTTGCCCCGAACCCATTCATGAGTATCACTCTGTGCTATGGGAAGAAAATGCTAAGAATGCGTTTTACGAAATTTGTCATTTCATAGTAATTCCAATGCATAAAATGTTTTATGGTTGTGAACCCCCTCGCATTTCTGAGACAGTCTCAGAAAATCTCAAAGTGATAGCCGACTAGTTCATTGATGAAAAATTCTCTTACATTAGAGTGTATGGGTGCTCAATCCCCCATCATGCTCTTCCAAAATTCCTCCCAGACAGACTGGTGTGTAGAGAGGTAGTGCACCAAATAATAAAAGGTGGTATTGGAATAGAGCTAAAGGCATCTCAAAAGAAGTCTTGGCCAATATTCCCTGTATATCTTGGGAAATTTTCATTACAAAACCTAGGCCATTCTAAAGTGGAAGTTGAAGCACTAGAAGAAGTTAAACTGGTGGATATCAAACATAAAAAACATGACCCTTATCAACTAGTAAACAGACATTTGATGCACTGCAATATGAAAGCTTATGAACACGAAGAGTTTGTTTATGATGATATATTCAAAGATATTAAAACTTGAAGAGGGGGAATTCACTACAGAAATAGAAGGCACAATGGGAGCCTTTGCATCAGTAGATTTACACTATGTGGGTAATTTGAGAACTATGTTGCAGCAGAAATATCAGATGATAGCTCAGCTACAAAATCAATTAAAGGAGACTAAAAGAAGTATCAGTCGGGAGATAAACAAGGGTTTAGAACAAGCCAGATTCAATGACATTCAAGAGATTCAAAAACTGAAAGCAAGCTTAAATGAAGCAAACCTGAAGATACAGGCCAGTCAAGCACAGGTCCTATAGGAAGAAGAAATGAATAGACAATTACAAAATAAGATTAATTCCATTCAGAATCAAGTGGTAGAGCTTGAAATCTTCCGAACCCAGGTGTTGAAAATACATACAAAGATCGAAAAAGAGAAATAGGGAGTGTTATTTAAGCTGGAATTTATTCAGAATTACTTTCAGGAAGCAAGTACATCCTTGGAGAGTATTTTCCTGAAAGAGAGAGAAGCGAAAGTAGCCAGAATAACTTTTCAAAAAGAAGTGGCTCTTTCAACAAAAGAGGGGGTCAGAGAGACTCAAAAGCTATCCATTTCTGAGAAGATTAAAGGTGATATATCACTCAAGGTATGGGAGGAAAACCTCGCAGAAAACAAGAAAATAACCAGAGAGGTTAGTGACGACTGTCAAGGAATTTTTGACCTTTTAGATAAAGCTTCTTTGAACATTGGAAGAAACGATTGTCCATGGTTGTTAGGAGAAATTAACATCGGTAAGCATCAGCTAAGATTCAAAGAGGATCTGGAAGAAATTCAGGTAGAGATCCCACAAATAAAGGTAATCAATGTCACTCAAATTGACAAATGGATAGTGATGTCGAACTTAAAGTTACAAACTATCAAGTTCACAAGAAATATAATCGAAGACCATCTGCCTGAACTACAGAGAAATTCCTTCCTATTTGAGGCGAAAGATATTCCAGAAGCTCCCAGAGTTTTGGTGCAGTTTCTGGGAAAATGTATCTGTTGTCTTAAAACAGAAGAAGGAAGTTCATCAACGCAGACATGAAATATTGTTTTGGATATTTTCATCATTGAAATAATAAAGCAGTTAAAATAGAAATGTAAACGGTTCAACATTGCCCATTCATGTAACCGTTAGTCTTCGGAAGTTAGTTAATCACCAACGAGAAAAAAGTTTGGTGATCATGTATAAATATAATTTCAAAAGACTGAGAAGAGGCTTTTTGTTTTGGGGGAGCCAATTGTATTAGAATTTTTCCGATTTACAGTGATATATATAATGCAGAAGAGATTCTGATTTCTGTCAACTTGAAGCTATGTGTTCCTTTACTCTGTTTTAAATATCTTTCAATATCTTTCTTTCCATGTCTTTCTAATGAATGATCAGCTATAGTTTAACTAAAAATTCTATTATAGTTTGAATTTATTCGATTATATAATCATTTACATTTTTTCCTCTGTGACTACTATCAGCAGTTTCAAGACTTGTAGATCATTTGGATGGTTATATTTAATATTTCATTAGAAATCTCATTTTTCTCTCCTTCTTCTGATATAATATGAGATTCTTTCATGATTAAAGCCTCATATTTTTCGACAGCATTACCTTTGTTATTATTTTACTATTCTCAAATTGTTTCAAGTACAGGAAACAACCTCTATTGTTATTGTGTTATTATTTTGAGTTCCAAAACTCCTTTTCTATTTCATCCCTCAAAACTGAAGCAAAAAATCTTTAAACATTTTATAATTCAATAAAATTTTACCCTCATGAATGTCCCAAATAATAGACAGCCTAACATAGAACCTGGCCTTCAAGATCAAACTAGCATTTCTTTGAACTTATTTAATACTATCCTGCAAACAACAACTACCCGAGTTGAATTAGAATGCTCAAGGGCAGTTATCGAGAGAGATATCATCATCCAAGAGCAATGGGAAGCTAGACAGAGACAGTTGAGAAACCAACTCTGATTTACCCTTCACAATTGATTCTTACCCCTTAGTTCTCTTTATTTTTACGGATGCCTTGACAGTATACTTTAGAGCCTTAAAGTATAAACTCAGGAACACCATCTTTTTGGCACCGTTGCTGGGGATAGAAGAAATGAAACTTTTTCCCTAGGAAGAATGACATTGACACTTTCTTTCTTTGATAGTGAACAAAGATAGAAAAAACTTCTAAGGCTACCTTCATTTTTCACTTGGCGACTCCACAATGAGTAAACTGGATTTTAGCCGAAAGAACACCAAAAAGAACCTGGACGACAAGTAGACCTTGCCAATCTCTGATCTGGAAAATATTTTAAAATCACGAAGATCCCTTAAACAAATCATTTCACCCATACGTACTATTTGTCAACCTGATTTTACGCAGTTGAACGTTAAGGAAACACTTGAGAGATCTTTATTGCTTCCCCTTTCAAACAATACATTCTCTTTTCTGGAAGTATATACCCCAAACATTTGCAAGCCTTCTCCTCATACACTCCAAGATTCAGCCTCAAATCCATCAATGGTTGCACACGGAGGCGCAGGAGCTAGGGGCGGTGCCCCAGGAGGACCAGCAGGCGGCCAAGCACCACTTCCTGGAATCTTTGCTAAGGTAGCTGCCAGATATGACCCCTTTGTCCTCCCAGTTCCACTACATGACCTTCCCAAAAATTATATGAAAAGCCTTCCCAAATTTACAGGGGAAGGAGATTCAACCGCTCAAGAACACATAAATTTCTTTGACCAATTTGTCGACATCCTTGGAATCGAACACGAAGATGTCTATTCTAGAATCCTCGTTCAGACCTTCGAAGTACAGGTGAGGACATGGTTCCAAGATTTAGTAGCAGGATCTCTAAGATCTTATGAAGAACTTGAAAACTCTTTTATCAGACAATGGGGGGGAAAGGAGAGACCACCTCTATTACCTAACTGAATTTGGAGCCCTTAGAAAGAAAACCTCAGAATGAGTTCTTGAATTCACGTAAAGGTTTAACAATTTGTATAGTAAAATCTCGGTCAAGGTCAAACCTTCTCAACCCGCAGCTAAGGTGACTTTTGTTGGAGCCTTTCATCCTCATTTCGCTCTATTATTGAGAGAAAGGAGATCAGCAGATCTCACAAAAATGCAAGATGATGCCCTATAAATCAAATCAAACATGATGGCATCAGGCAAATTAAAAGCAAAAATAGAAACCGGGAACAAAGAAAGTAGGAAATTCAAAGAACAAGGTGGATCCTCAAGATCGGGGAAATCCTTGGTAGATAAAATAGACGAGATGGCTAAGTTAATTAGAGAACTGTCAAATAAGATCTCAAAAATGGAATTAGATAAATCAAAAAGGGATAATTTTCCTAGGAAGGATTTTAGAAGGAATCATGATCCTCAAGCCCCATAGAAAACAATTAAGAATGAGGATCAAAAAATCCCAACCCCCTTCAAAAGTGAAAACTTCATTGGAGAAGAAGACCTATAATATTTTGAAGAGTTAGATGAGGATATAAATAATCTTGGTGACGAAAGTAAATCACCCTATCTATCAAGACAAGATTACGAAAAATCCTTAAATAAAGAAATTAGAATGGAAGACAATGTTAGCAACGGTACTTCTGAAGATTTGACCTATCAAGGTATCGCATATGATATTATAGATGAATTACAAGAGAAATACAGTTTAAGACCTAGGAACAAGAGTCTTCCAACTGCCCCAACAAAAAAGATCTTGCCTAGGGGTGAAACTAATGAAGCAGATCAAAAGGTTGCTGAGAAACAGACTGAAAAAACCCACACCGTTGACACGCAACCTGTCAAGTCAAAGTCAGTAGGAACACCTGCCGTGTAAACACAGGTCCCTGTGAGTGAAACCAAATCCGCACCACAAAGAAAAGCTGAAAAGAAAGGAATGGAGACCTCAAACATAGAGAGCAACAAGGCTCCAGGAAATTTTAGTCTGGAAAATGAAATAAACAAAATCAAAATCCCTATCCCACTTGTTGAATTGGCTAAAAATCCCATATACAGAAAACAAATTGCCGAGATGATTAGCTTTTCTGAAGACGAAAGCCAAGCCTATGTCATCAACTTAGAAGATGACAAGCCAAACATAGTTTTTGGTCTACATTTCAAGGGTGTGAGAGACATTGTTGCCCCCTTCTATATCACGTTAACCTTGTTCGACCACCTACTCCATATTACATGCTAGATTTTGGAGCATCCCACATTGTGATTCCTAAAGCCATTATGGATAAATTAGGTCTCGAAATCACTAGGCCTTATGGGGATTTGTATTCATTTGATTCAAGAAAATTCAAATGCATAGGCATGATTAAAGACTTGGTGGTAAATCTAGCACAAATACCCGCAAAAAGAATTATTATGGACGTAGTAGTCACTGATATCCCTCTAAAATATGGTATGTTGTTAGCTAGGTCATGGGGTGCCAAGCTTGCAGGATCTCTCCGGCTTGACATGACATATGCTACGATTCCAGTTTTTGGAGGACACCACACACGTCTATACAGAGAAACTAGGTTGGCATTCACGGTAGGTGATCCACATAACCCAAATAACCAACTTGTATATATAGCTAATCAATATCTAGGTAACTGTATATTATCTATTGATGATGATATTGAGGTAGGTTTAGACGAAAGTTGTACAGAAGAAAAAACAGAAAAATAAAAAATAAAAAAATGTATATAGCACTGGTGTATGGAAGATGTTTTTTGATGGTGCTTCATCCTACTTGGGAGCTGGAGCAGGGGCACTCCTTGTGGCTACTGATGATCAATTTGTAATCCCCTTTTCCTATAGGCTACAGTGGAATGTGGACTGCACAAATAATGTATGTGAATATGAAGCCTTAGTATTAGGGTTAGAAGCTGCTAAGAGAATGAAAATAAAAAACCTTGAAGTCTTTGGTGATGCCGAGTTAATCATAAAATAGGTAAACTGATAGTACCAGTCCAAACATCCTAGGTTGAGGTCCTACAGGAATTGTGTCTGGGATCTAATCAAAAATTGCTTCTCCTCTTTGAAGGTTCATTTCTTTCCAAGGACTGAAAACCAACAGGCTGATGCGTTAGCCAAAGAAGCCTCAACATTCGCACCTCCCACCGCTTTTAAACTAAAATACCATATACAAATGAGACACCAACCTTCTATACCAAATAATGTACAGCATTGGCAAGTTTTTGAGGATGATGAACAACTTCGTAAATTTTTAGAATCAAAAGATGAGTTTGTCGAAACGCATATTGATCAAGAAAACCAAAATGATCCTATTTGGATCATGCAGGAAGGAGAGGATCCTCAAGAGTTCCACGATAAAATCATGAATCACGGAATGCTAGTTCTTAAAAATAACCAGATCCCCAAGGGCCTGATTCCCTTGGAAATATTGTTCAATCAAGATGATATCCCTTTAAGATCCACTCTACAGCCTCAACCTGAAGAGGTTGAGGACTGTGACATAGGTACTAAAGAAAATCCTCGGTTGGTGAAACTATCCAAATATCTATCCCCATAAACCAAAAGTAAATACTCAGAGTTTCTTAGAAAGTACAAGGTCATTTTCGCTTGGTCACATGAAGAGCCCAGAACCTATGACCCCACTGTGATTGAACATAAGATACCCCTGAAGTTTGATGTCAAACCCTTTAGACAAAAACTCAGACAAATAAATCCTATTTTATTGCTCGTGATCGAAAGGGAAGTCAAAAAGCTCCTGGATGCAAAAATAGTCGTACCACTAAGATACTCCAATTGGGTAGCAAACCTGGTCCCGGTTAGAAAGAAAAATGGGGAAATAAGACTGTGTGTTGACTTTAGGAATCGAAATAAGTCCTCCCTCAAAGACAATTGTCCCCTACCCAAAATGGATTACATTTTAGAAAAAGTAGTGGGGGAAAATAGGATGTCGATGATCGACGGGTTTTTCGGTTACAATCAAATCGCCGTCAACAAACATGATAAAGAAAAAACAGCCTTCACCACCCTTTGGGGTACATTTATGTATGACAAGATGCCTTTTGGTTTAATGAATGCAGGTGCTACTTTCCAACGTGCTATGGATATCGCTTTCATTGGCGAAAGAGACAAATTTGTGGTTATATATCTTGATGATCTAACCATTTTTTCTAAATTGGATGAAGATCATTTGATACATCTCAAGCAAAAATTTGAGAAATGTCGCAGGTTTGGTTTGTCTTTAAACCCCAAAAAGTCTCACTTTGCTATGCAAGAAGGTAAACTCTTGGGCCATATTGTGTCTCGAGATGGAATTAAAATTGATCCTAAAAGAGTTGAAGCTATAGACACAATAAATATCCCTAGGAATGTAAAAGAAATTCAGTCATTCTTAGGAAAAATAAATGTTTTGAGGAGATTTATCCAAAACTTTGTTGAAATCGTGAAGTTGATCATAGATATGCTTAAGAAAAATAGTGAAGTGAAATGGACAGCAGAAGCCAAAGCATCATTTGCACGCATCAAGAAGGTTATAAGTGAGGCACCCATACTAGCAAGTCATGATTACCTAAAGGATTTTCTTATTTTCTCATTCGCCTTTGAACACACACTTGTCACAGTACTCCTCCAGAAAAATGAAGAAGGTTTCGAGTAACCGATGGCCTTTTTTAGAAAAAGTCTTAGAGACGCTGAACTCAAATATGATATAATGGAAAAACAAGCATATGCTATGGTGAAGGTGTTAAAGGCTTTCAGATCCTACGTGTTGCATTCCAAGGTAATTGCATACGTACCAACCAGCTCCGTAAAAGACATTTTGGTTCAGTCCGACAGTGATGGCAAAAGAGGACGGTGGCTTGCCAAAATTCAAGAATTTGACCTGGAGATAAAACCAATGAGACTAGTAAAGGGACAGGGTTTGGCTAAAATTTCAGTTGAATCAAATCTCAGAGCTCTCGAAATAAATGGCCTATAGGGAAGTGAAGTGTGTGTGGACATGAATGAACTCGATGAACAAATAACTAAAGTTAGAATCGAAGAGAAGTTTGTTTCATCAGATTGGTACAAAGACATAGTGTGCTATCTGTTGACCTTGAAGTGCTCGAGTAACTTACCCCCATATAAATCCAGAACGTTGAAGCTACATGAGGTCAAGTACCGTATATCCGAAAGACAATTGTACTGGAAGGACCCACTTGGCTTCCTGTTGGTTTGTTTGGTTGAATTAGAAACAAAGAAGGTCATAAGCCAATTTCATGAAGGAGTGTGTGGAGGACATCACGCCTAGAGGGAAACGTCTTATAAGATCCTAAGGGAAGGATATTATTGGCCCAAACTTTTCTCAGACGTCAGTGCCAAGGTCCGAGCCTGCAACCCTTGCCAATTGTTCGCAGGCAAGATTAAACTCCCAGCGATGTCGTTGGTTCCGGTCAAAACGGAAGCCCCTTTTCAGCAATGGGGATTATATTTCATAGGCGAAATTAATCCTCATTCTAGCGCTCAACATAAATGGATCCCGACTGCTACAGATTACTTCACCAAATGTGTGGAGTCTATTCCGACTAGAAGGGCTATGGATTTGGTGGTAATATATTTCTTAGAAGAGAACATTTTGTCTAGATTTGGTTGCCCCTGAAAGATAGTCACAGATAACGCCCAGGCATTTAAATCTATGGCTATGGTCAGTTTTTGCCAAAAGTACAATATCGTGCTTGGTCATTCCATGACATATTACCCCCAGGGAAATGGGCTAGCCGAGTCTTCAAACAAAATCCTAATCAATATAATTAATAAAGTGTTGAGCAAAAGCAAGAAATCTTGGCATGTGCATTTGAAATATGCTTTGTGGGCAAATCAGATAGGCACGAAAAAGTCTATCGACACGTCTCCTTTCCAAATGGTGTACGGGATTGACGTAGTATTACCTATAAATATAGTGCTTCCCGTAATGAAACTTTGGAAAGATGAGAAAGAAGAACCAAATCATGTCACAAGAAGAATAAATCAGCTAATTGAAGTCCAACAGCACAGGGCTGAAGTGGACGAAAGGTTGCAGAAATACCAGGATGACATGAAAGTGTTATTCAATCGTAAGGCCAAAGACAGAGATTTTCTCCCCGGAGATTTGGTTTTAAAATGGGATGCTAGGAAGGAAAACTTGACAAAACATGGTAAATTTGATCACATCTGGTACGGACCATTCAAGGTTGCATCTCCTGAAGGAAAAAAAAAAAAAATTGTTAGAGAATTTGGATGGCAAAATCCTCAACGCCCCTGTCAACAGGTGTTATTTAAAACACTATATGAGATAATTGGTTTTCAAAATTCCCACTATATATACCAGTTTGTGTTTTCTTTTTTATTTCATAATTTTCTTTGGTAAGTCTACTTATGTAAAAAATAAAATAAGTCAATGTTTTACTAGAAGTAGGAACACGAAATTTTCAATGCATTTCAATTATTTTAAAGCCCTGATACTCTTAGTATCGTTCCCTTATAGGCTCCTGGTTTGCAGCCCAAACAAGCTAAAGGAGCAAACAGACGGCCATATATCGAAAGATAAATTTGCCAAAAACAGGTGATAGAATTTTTTTTCCCTTATTTCAAAAGAGAATGAAAATGGTAAGGCAAAGGTGCAAATTCTAGAGTAGTCTATTTTTTCAAATGAAAGTCTCCAAAGTGCGGTGATGGTCTTATAATATCTAATATGTCACTAAAAGAGAAATTTCTTACTCTGAGTCTTAAGAGATTCACCTAGATAAAGATAAGAGGTAATTAAAATGAGTAGAGAGAGTAAAGTGTCTCTGAGAAAGGGTCCCAATAGTTGGATTTAATCCATGACCCCTGTTTTTCAATTTCCAGCTATTTCTCCGTCGCCCCTTTCTACCCTCGGTTTTTCCTTCTTAAAAAACCAAGCATCTTTCCGAGTTTCCCACAGAGGAGGAAGAGATTACGTCTTAGTTTTGGAAGCTGGAAAAGAGATCTTAAAAGGTAATCCAATCCTCATAACTCCTCACTCTCTGACTAAACAAAGTTATGCTTAGGTTGATCCTGACTTTCCTAGGTTTCTTAACAATTTTCTAAGGATTGAGGCTTGCTCGAAGGAAGGCCCCTGGAAGTAATATTTCCCATTTTCCCTGTGGGCTAAGGTGTTGTGAAAGCTAAGAGAAGGTTGGTCCAAGGTAATCAAAGCAAGTTGACAGACCTCTATTGCAAATTTTACACAGATATCATCCCTGGTACAACTGATTTCCCCCACTTCGTGTTCAAAAAGTAAAATGTAAGACAGATGGTGAAAGGAAATTCATAAATGATTGCCCCCATCCAGTCCAATAAGACGATGAAAGGAAATTCATTAATGATTTCCCTCGTCTCAGCATTTAAATGCATAATATGATTCGAAGTGGTGAAAGGAAATTTAGTAAAAAGGGACAGATAACTTCACCGGGGTACTGAACAGGCTCGCTGGTAGTGAAGCAATATCTGAGGTATTTGTAAGGTTGTCGTATGTAATTTTTACTCTACTCTGGTTACCAGCCTTTTTGAAATCGGATCTGTATCCCAAGTTCAGACAGAGCTCCCCAATTTAAAGCATGAAATTTACTTTGTTTGATGCAAGCCAAAAACCACAAGATCTATTGAATTTCCTAGGATTGTTTTGATCATCTAAAAGCAGACCTAAATTCAGTAGTGAGAAGGAGAAGATCATGAATGGGACTGTAGTTGAATTTACAATGTTGGGAGTTTTGAAAAGCTTTCCAGAAGTAAAGACGAAATCTCTTTTTCCTTTGCAGGTTTTGCAGAAAGAATCCTTTGACCCCATTTACCCAATAAAGTCATTGAGTCTAATCGTTGTCCTCGTCCCACAAGGAGATGAGGTCCCCAATTGGAGCCTATGTTGAAACTTTTTTACAAGTTTTTATCTCTAAGACTAAAAATTTCCTTTTTCGGGTTTAGGCTTTTCATAAAGCATAACCCTCACTATCATTTCCAAAAGCCCGGTACCGAAATCCCAACAAGACTTATTCTTTCAATAATCAACAGCTAAAAAAAAACAAAAAACAAAGTGTCTTTAAATTTTGACGTGTGTTCTTTAAGAATCACGATAAACGTAAAACCTAAAGGAGTTAAGACTAAATTTTAAAATATTTTCGGGATTCGGGGTTTACTAAGAACATATGCTTTAATACATATCTAATCGCGGAATCCCAATCCCCGATTTCCCGAAAAATGGAAGTTATTAAAGATTAAGTTAATCTTATCGCATTTTCGGGATTCGGGTTTTAGCAATAACATACCTCTTGTCAACGTGATCCCCGAAACATCAAAATGAGAAGTCGTGAAAGAATGGAAATTAGTTTTTAATCATGATTAAGTAATTTACTAATACGATAGTTAAGGCCTCAACCTAATCCTATCGTGATTTCACAATTTCGGAAATAGGGGTTTAGCGATGACATACCTCATGTATCCACGATCCCCAAAACGCAAAGTCGCGAACCATAATTTGTGTTTAGACTGAATTAACTCTATTTTGGAAGCATGATTAATGATAATCAAACTTCTTAGGTTTGTTTGTGTTTCGGTTTCCATTGAATGAAATCTTCTGATTTTTGAATTCAAAAGTGTCGAAATACGGTCATATTAATAAACGGATAACTGATAAATGTTGCGACACTGATGCGTATCTCAGAAATATTTTTGCATTAAATGTAATTAATTACAGGTCAGTTGCGTCATTGTTTTTGTCATAAAATGATTCTAAGCTGAATTAAAGGTCTATGTTCCAAAATCTATGCTTGTTCTTTCTTTCAAAGCTAATTCACTTTCGGCCAAGCTCACACGCTTCTTTTCTGTGACAGGTTTTCCATCTAACATAAAGATATGGCACCAAAGAAAGCACCGAAGAAGAGTGAAGATACAGAGGAGATGCGTAACCCAGAAGGAGATATCATATCCGACATTACGCCACATGCCATCGATTCAATTAAATCCTGGAGAGGAATCTATGAACTCCTCGATTACGAAATCATAAATTCTCCTGTTGATTTTGAGAATCACCTTTGGGATATAGTAGAATCGGAGCTTCATAAGATCGCAGCATGCCCTCATCTCGTGGCATACAACGACATGATCAATTGGGCCTTGGAGAAGGTTGATATCCCGACAAGAAGCATTTTAAATGATCATGTGGTCATTGTCAGCTCATTCAGGCCAGAGCATATACAATTAATGTACAAAATCTCACCAAATCCTAAGTACATCTATAATGCCGAATTTATAGTTGAGTTTCAAAGGAAAGAATGTATTGAGGCCGACCAAACATATCCTGATTTTATTAAAGGATGGTCGAGATGTCCATCGAAATTTAGGGCCAATACCCATGGAATTTATGCCACAACATCTTTGAATGAGTACATGGTCTATGAAGCCATGATTTTGTGTAGACTCTTCGGGAAAAAGAATCCCTGCCATTTCCCTGCAGAATGGGTGCCCCTCTTAGAAGAAGTGTCAGAAGGATACACTTTTAACTGGAGCAAGATTTTGTCTGAGAACCTTGCCCAAGAGGTTTCAAATTACAGAGTTGCAAGATCTAAAGGTCAGCCAGCGGCCTTTTACATGTCGGCGTACATCATGGACACAATTTTCTTTGTGACTCCATTTCCCCTGATGAATTGGAGTTGGAACATAACTTTCCCTGAACCCATTCACGAGTATCACTCTGTGCGATGGGAAGAAAATGCTAAGAATTTGTTTTACGAAATTTGTCATTTCATAGTAATTCCAATTCATAAAATGTTTTATAGCTGTGAACCCCCTCGCATTTCTGAGATAGTCTCAGAAAATATCAAAGTGATAGCTGACTAGTTCATTGATGAAAACTTCTCTTACATTAGAGTGTATGGGTGCTAAATCCCCCCTCATGCTCTTCCAAAATTCCTCCCGGACAGACTGGTGTGTAGAGAGGTAGTGCACCAAATAGTAAAAGGCGGTATTAAAATAGAGCTAAAGGCATCTCAAAAGAATTCTTGGCCAATCTTCCCTGTATATGTCAGGAAATTTTCATTGCAAAACCTAGGCCATTCTAAAGTGGAAGTCGAAGCACTAGAAGAAGTTAAACTAGTGGATATTGAACATAAAAAACATGACCCTTATCAACTAGTAAACAGACATTTGATGCATTGCAATACGAAATCTTATGAACACGAAGAGTATGTTTATGATTATATATTCAAAGAGGTTAAAACTTGAAGAGGGGGAATTCACTATAGAAATGGGAGCCTTTGCATCACCAAAATTACACTCTATGGGTAATTTGAGAACTATGTTGCAACAGAAAGATCAGATGATAGCTCAGCTACAAAATCAATTAAAGGAGGCTGAAAGAAGTATCAGTCGGGAAATAAACAAGGGTTTAGAACGAGCCAGATTCAATGACATTCGAGAGATTCAAAAACTAAAAGAAAGCTTAAATGAAGCAAACCTAAAGATATAGGCCAGTCAAGCATAGGTCCTACAGCAAGAAGAAATGAATAGACAATTACAAAATAAGATTAATTCCATTCATAATCAAGTGGTAGAGCTTGAAATCTTCTGATCCCAGGTGTTGGAAATACATACAAAGATAGAAAAAGAGCAACAGGGAGTGTTCCTTAAGATGGAATTTATTCAAAATTACTTTCAGGTAGCAAGTAAATCCTTGGAGAGTATTTTCCTGATAGAGAGAGAAGCGAAAGAAACCAGAACAACTTTTCAAAAAGCAATGGCTCTTTCAACAAAAGAGGGGGTCGGAGAGACTCAAAAGCTATCTGTTTCTGAGCATATTCAAGGTGATATAATACTCAAGGTATGGGAGGCAAACCTCGCAGAAAACAAGAAGATAACTAGAAAGGTTAATGACGACTGTCAAGGAATTTTTGACCTTTTAGATAAAGCTTCTTTGAACATTGGAAGAAACAACTGTCCATGGTTGTTAGGAGAAATTAACATTGGTAAGCATCAGCTAAGATTCAAGGAGGATCTGGAAGAAATTCAGGTAGAGATCCCACAAATAAAGGTAATCAATGTCACTCAAATTGACAAATGGATAGTGATGTCGAACTTAAAGTTACAAACTATTAAGTTCACAAGAAAGATAATCGAAGACCGTCTGCCTGAACTACAGAGAAAGTTCTTCCTATTTGAGGTGAAAGATATTCTAGAAGATCCTAGAGTTTTGGTGCAGTTTCTGGGAAAATGTATTCACTGTCTTAAAACAGAAGAAGGAAGTTTATCAACGCAGACATGAAATACTGTTTTGGATATTTTCATCATTGAAATAATAAAGCAGTTAAAATAGAAATTTAAACGGTTCAACATTTCTCATTCATGTAACCGTTAGTCTTCAGAAGTTAGTTAATCACCAACGGGAAAAAGGTTTGGTGATCATGTATAAATATAATTTCACAAGATTGAGAAGAGGCTTTTTGTTTTTGGGGAGCCAATTGTATTAGAAGTTTTTCGATTTACAGTGATATAGATAATGCAGAAGAGATTATGAATTCTGTCAACTTGAAGCTATGTGTTCCTTTACTCTGTTTTAAATATCTTTCAATATCTTTCTTTCCATGTCTTTCTAATGAATGATCAGCTATAGTTTAACTAAAAATTCTATTATAGTTTGAATTTATTCAATTATCTAATCATTTACAGTTTTTCCTCTGTGACTGCTATCAGCGGTTTCAAGACCTATAGGTCATTTGGATGGTTATATTTAATATTTCATTAGAAATCTCGTTTTTCTCTCCTTCTTCTGATATAATATGAGATTCTTTCATGATTAAAGCCTCAAATTTTTCGACAGCGTTACCTCTGTTATTATTTTACTATTCTCAAATTGTTTCAAGTACAGGAAACAACCTCTACTGTTATTGTTTTATTATTTTGAGTTCCAAAACTCCTTTTCTGTTTCATCCCTCAAAACTGAAGAAAAAAATCTTTAAACATTTTATAATTCAATAAAATTTTACTCTCATGAATGTCCCAAATAATAGACAGCCTAACATAGAATTTGGCCTTCAAGATCAAACTAGCATTTCTTTGAACTTATTTAATACTATCCTGCAAACAACAACTACCTGCGTCGAATTAGAATGCTCATGGGCAGTTATCGAGAGAGACATCAGCATCCAAGAGCAGTGGGAAGCTAGACAAAGACAGTTGAGAAACCAACTCTTATTTACCCTTCACAATTGATTCTTACCCCTTAGTTCTCTTTATTTTTACGGATGCCTTGACAGTATACTTTAGAGCCTTAAAGTATAAACTCAGGAACACCATCTTTTTGGCACCGTTGCTGGGGATAGAAGAAATGAAACTTTTTCCCTAGGAAGAATGACATTGACACTTTCTTTCTTTGATAGTGAACAAAGATAGAAAAAACTTCTAAGGCTACCTTCATTTTTCACTTGGCGACTCCACAATGAGTAAACTGGATTTTAGCCGAAAGAACACCAAAAAGAACCTGGACGACAAGTAGACCTTGCCAATCTCTGATCTGGAAAATATTTTAAAATCACGAAGATCCCTTAAACAAATCATTTCACCCATACGTACTATTTGTCAACCTGATTTTACGCAGTTGAACGTTAAGGAAACACTTGAGAGATCTTTATTGCTTCCCCTTTCAAACAATACATTCTCTTTTCTGGAAGTATATACCCCAAACATTTGCAAGCCTTCTCCTCATACACTCCAAGATTCAGCCTCAAATCCATCAATGGTTGCACACGGAGGCGCAGGAGCTAGGGGCGGTGCCCCAGGAGGACCAGCAGGCGGCCAAGCACCACTTCCTGGAATCTTTGCTAAGGTAGTTGCCAGATATTCCCCCCTTGTCCTCCTAGTTCCCCTACATGACCTTCCCAAAAATTATATGAAAACCCTTCCCAAATTTACAAGGGAAGGAGATTTAACCGCTCAAGAACACATAAATTTCTTTGACCAATTTGTCGACATCCTTGGAATCGAACACGGAGATTTCTATTCTAGACTCCTCCTTCAGACCTTCAAAGGACAGGTGAGGACATGGTTCTGAGCCTTAGCAGCAAGATCTCTAAGATCTTATGAAGAACTTGAAAATTCTTTTATCAGACAATTGGTGAAAGGAGAGACCATCTCTATTACCTAACTAAATTTGCAGCCCTTAGAAAGAAAAACTCAGAATCGGTTCTTGAGTTCACGCAAAGGTTTAACAAGTTGTATAATAAAATCTCGTTCGAGGTCAAACCTTCTCAACCCGCAGCTAAGGTGACTTTCGCTGGAGCCTTTGATCCTGATTTCTCTCTATTATTGAGAGAAAGGAGATCAGCAGATCTCACGAAAATGCAAGATGATGCCCTAGAAATCGAATCGAACATGATGGCATCAGGGAAATTAAAAGCAAAAATAGAAACCGGGAACAAAGAAAGTAGGAAATTCAAAGAACAAGGTGGATCCTCAGGATCGGGGAAATCCTCGGCAGATAAAATAGACGAGATGGATAAGGTAATTAGAGAACTGTCAAATAAGATCTCAAAAATAGAATAAGATAAATCAAAAAGGGATAATTTTCCTAGGAAGGATTTTAGAAGGAATCTTGATCCTCAGGCCCCACAGAAAACAATTAAGAATGAGGATCAAAAAATCCCAACCCCCTTCAAAAGTGAAAACTTCATTGGAGAAGAAGACCTAGAAGATTTTGAAGAGTTAGATGAGGATATAAATAATCTTGGTGACGATAGTAAATCACCCTATCTATCAAGACAAGATTACGAAAAATCCTTAAATAAAGAAATTAGAACAGAAGACGATGTTAGCAATGGTACTTCTGAAGATTTGACCTATCAGGGTATCGCAAATGATATTATAGTTGAATTACAAGAGAAATACAATTTAAGACCTAGGAACAAGAGTCTTCCAACCGCCCCAACAAAAAAGATCTTGCCTAGGGGTGAAATTGATGAAGCGGATCCAAAGGTTGTTGAGAAACAGACTAAAAAAACCCACACCACCGACACACAACCTGTCAATTCAAAGTCAGTAGGAACACCCATCGTGAAAACACAGGTCCCTGTGAGTGAAACCAAATCCGCACCACAAAGAAAAGATGAAAAGAAAGGAGTGGAGGCCTCAAACATAGAGAGCGACAAGGCTCTGGGAAATTTTAGTCTGGAAAATGAAATAAACAAAATCAAAATCCCTATCCCACTTGTTGAATTGGCTAAAAATCCCATATACAAAAAACAAATTGCCAAGATGATTATCTTTTCTAAAGACGAAAGCCAAGCCGATGTCATCAACTTAGAAGATGACAAGCCGAACATAGTTCTTGGTCTACATTTCGAGGGTACGAGAGACACTCTTGCCCCCTTCTATATCACGTTAACCTTGTTCGACCACCTACTCCATAACTGCATTCTAGATTCTAGAGCATCCCACAATGTGATGCCTAAAGCCATTATGGATAAATTAGGTCTCGAAATCACTAGGCCTTATGGGGATTTATATTCATTTGATTCAAGAAAAGTCAAATGCATAGGCATGATTAAAGACTTGGTGGTAAATCTGGCACAAATACCCGCAAAAAGAATTATTATGAACATTGTAGACGCTAATATCCCTCTGAAATATTGTATGTTTTTATCTAGGTCATGGGGTGCCAAGCTTGGAGGATCTCTCCAGCTTGACATGACATACGCTACAATTCCAGTTTTTGGAGGATAGTACACACGTCTATATAGAGAAACTAGGTTTGCATTCACGGTAGGTGATCGACATAACCCAAATAACCACCATGTATATATAGTTGATCAAGATTTAGGTAACTGTATATTATCTATTGATGATGATATTGAGGTAGGTTTAGACGAAAGTTGTACAGAAGAAAAAACAGAAAAAGAAAAAATAAAAAATGTATATAGCACTGGTGTATGGAAGATGTTTTTTGATGGTGCTTCATCTTACTTGGGATCTGGAGCAGGGGCACTCCTTGTGGTTCCTGATGATCAATTTGTAATCCCCTTTTTCTATAGGCTATAGTGGAATGTGGACTACACAAATAATGTATGTGAATATGAAGCCTTAGTATTAGGGTTAGAAGCTACTAGGAGAATGAAAATAAAAAACCTCGAAGTCCTTGGTGATGTAGAGTTAATCATAAAACAGGTAAACCGACAGTACCAGGCCAAACATCCTAGGTTGAGGTCCTACAGGAATTGCGTCTGCGATCTGATCGAAAATTTCTTCTCCTCTTTGAAGGTTCATTTCTTTCCAAGGACTGAAAACCAACAGGCTTATGTGTTAGCCAAAGTAGCCTCAACATTCGCACCTCCCACCACTTTTAAACTGAAATACCATATACAAATGAGACACCGACCTTCTATACCAAATAATGTACAACATTGGCAAGTTTTTGAGGATGATGAACAACTTCGTAAATTTTTAGAATCAATAGATGAGTTTTTTGAAATGCATACTGATCAAGAAAACCAAAATGATCCTATTTGGATCATGCAGGGAGGAGAGGATCCTCAAGAGTTTCACGGTAAAATCGTGAATCACAAAATGCTAGTTCTTTAAAATAACCAGATCCCCAAGGGCCTGATTCCCTTGGAAAGATTATTCAATCAAGATGATATCCCTTTAAGATCCACTCTACAACCTCAACTTAAAGAGGTTGAGGATTGTGACATAGGTACTAATGAAAATCCTCGGTTGGTGAAACTATCCAAATATTTGTCCACATAAACCAAAAGTAAATACTCGGAGTTGCTTAGAAAGTACAAGGATGTTTTCACTTGGTCATATGAAGAGCTTAGAACCTATGACCCCACTGTGATTGAACATAAGATACCCCTGAAGCCTGGTGTCAAACCCTTTAGACAAAAACTCAGACAAATCAATCCTATTTTATTGACCGTGATCGAAAGGGAAGTCAAAAATCTCCTGGATGCAAAAATAATCGTACCACTAAGATACTCTGATTGGGTAGCAATCCTGGTCCCGGTTAGAAAGAAAAATGGGGAAATAAGACTGTGTGTTGACTTTAGGAATCTAAATAAGTCCTCCCTAAAAGACAATTATCCCCTACCCAAAATGGATCACATTTTAGAAAAATTAGTGGGGGCAAATAGGATGTCGATGATCGACGGGTTTTCCAGTTACAATCAAATTGCCTTTAATGAAGACGATAAAGAAAAAATAGCCTTCACCACCCCTTGGGGTACATTTATGTATGACAAGATGCCTTTTGGTTTAATGAATGCAGGTGCTACTTTCCAACGTGCTATGGATATCGCTTTCATTGGCGAAAGAGACAAATTTGTGGTTATATATCTTGATGATCTAACCGTTTTTCTAAATTGGATGAAGATCATCTAATACATCTCAAGCAGATGTTTGAGAAATGCGGCAAGTTTGGTTTGTCTTTAAACCCCAAAAAGTCTCACTTTTCTATGCAAGAAGGTAAACTCTTGAGCCATATTGTGTCTCGAGATGGAATTAAAATTGATCCTAAAAGAGTTGAAGCTATAGACACAATAAATATCCCTAGGAATGTAAAAGAAATTCATTCATTCTTAAGAAAAATAATTTTTTTGAGGAGATTTATCCCAAACTTTGTTGAAATCATGAAGTTGATCACAGATATGCTTAAGAAAAACAGCGAAGTTAAATGGACAATAGAAGTCAAAGCATCGTTTGCACGCATCAAGAAGTTTATAAGCGAGGCACCCGTACTAGCAAGTCTTGATTACCTAAAGGATTTTCTTATTTTCTCATTCGCCTCCGAACACACACTTGTCGTGGTACTCCTCCAGAAAAATGAAGAAGGTTCAAGCAACCAATAGCATTTTTTAGCAAAAGTCTTAGAGACACTGAACTCAAATATGATATAATGGAAAAACAAGCATATGCTATGGTGAAGGCGTTAAAGGCTTTCAGAACCTACGTGTTGCATTCCAAGGTAATTGCGTACGTACCCACCAGCTCCGTAAAAGACATTTTGGTTCAGTCTGACAGTGATGGCAAAAGAGGACGATGGCTTGCCAAAATTCAAGAATTCGACCTGGAGATAAAACCAACTAGACTAGTAAAGGGACAGGGTTTGGCTAAACTCTTAGCTGAATCAAATCTCAGAGCTCTCGGAATAAATGGCCTATAGGGAAGTGAAGAGTGTGTGGACATGAATGATCTCGACGAACAAATAACTAAAGTCAGAATCGAAGAGAAGTTTGCTTCATCAGATTGGTACAAAGACATAGTGTCCTATCTGTTGACCTTGAAGTGCCCGAGTAACTTACCCCCATCTAAATCCAAAATGTTGAAGCTGCATGCGTTCAAGTACTGTATATCCGAAAGACAATTGTACTGGAAGGACCCACTTGGCTTCTTGTTGGTTTGTTTGGTTGAATCAAAAACAAAGAAGGTCATAAGCCAATTTCACGAAGGAGTGTGTGGAGGACATCACACCTAGAGGGAAACGGCTTATAATATCTTGAGGGCAGGATATTATTGTCCCAAAATTTTCTCAGACGTCAGTGCCAAGCTACGAGCCTGCAACCCTTGCCAATTATTCACAGGCAAGCATAAACTCCCAGCGATGCCATTGGTTCCGGTCAAAACGGAAGACCCTTTTCAGCAATGGGGATTAGATTTCATAGGCGAAATTAATCCTCATTCTAGCGTGCAACATAAATGGATCCTGACTGCTACAGATTACTTCACCAAATGGGTGGAGGTTGTTCCAACTAGAAGGGCTACAGATTCGGAGGTAATATATTTCTTAGAAGAGAACATTTTTTCTAGATTTGGCTGCCCCCGAAAGATAGTCACAGATAACGCCCAAGCCTTTAAATCTATGGCTATGGTCAGTTTTTTCCAAAAGTAAAATATCGTGCTTGGTCATTCCACGGAATATTACCCCCAGGGAAATGGGTTAGCCGAGTCTTCAAACAAAATCCTAATCAATATAATTAAGAAAGTGTTGAATGAAAATAAGAAATCTTGGCATGTGCATTTGAAATACGCTTTGTGGATAAATCGGATAGGCACAAAAAAGTCTATCGACACATCTCCTTTCCAAATGGTGTACGGGACTGACATAGTATTACCTATAAATCTAGTGCTTCCCGTAATGAAACTTTGGAAAGATGAGAAAGAAGAACCGAAGCATGTCACAAGAAGAATAAATCAGCGAATTAAAGTCCAACAGCACAGGGCTGAAGTGGACGAAAGGTTGCAGAAATACTACGACAACATGAAGCGTTATTCAATCGTAAGGCCAAAGACAGAGATTTTCTTCCCGGAGATTTGGTTTTAAAATGGGATGCTAGGAAGGAAAACTCGACAAAACATGGTAAATTCGATCACATCTGGTACAGACCATTCAAGGTTATAGCTCCTAAAGAAAAAAATTTGTTTCTGTTAGATAATTTGGACGACAAAATCCTCAATGCCCCTATCAATGGGTGTTATTTAAAACACTATATGAGATAATTGGTTTTCAAAATTCCCACTGTATATACCAGTTTGTGTTTTCTTTTTTATTTCATAATTTTATTTGTTAAGTCTACTTTCGTAAAAAATAAAATAATTCAATGTTTTTCTAGAAGTAGGAACACGAAATTTTCAATGCATTTCAATTATTTTAATGCCCTGATACTCTTCATATTGTTCCCTTACAGGATACCAGTTTGCATCCCAAACAAGCTAAAGGAGCAAACAAATGGCCATATATCAGAAGATAAATTCGCCAAAAACAAGTGATAGAAAAGTTTTTCCGTTATTTCAAAAGAGAACGAAAATGGTAAGGCAAAGGTGCAAATTCCAAAGTAGTCTATTTTTTCAAATGAAAGTCTCCAAAGTGCAGTGATGGTCTTATAATATCTAATATGTCACTAAAAGAGCGAGTTCTTACTCTGAGTCTTAAGAGCTTCACCTAGATAAAGATAAGAGGTAATTAAAATGAGAAGAGAGAGTAAAGTGTCTCTGAGAAAGGGTTCCAAGAGTTGGATTTAATCCATGATCCCTATTTTTTGATTTCCATCTCTTTCTCCGTCGCCCCTTTCTACCCTCGGTTTTTCCTTCTTAAAAAACCAAGCATCTTTCCGAGTTTCCCACAAAGGAGGAAGAGATTACGTCTTAGTTTTGGAAGCTGGAAAACAGATCTTAAAAGGGAATCCAATCCTCATAACTCCTCACTCTCCGACTAAACAAAGTTATGCTTACGCTGATCCTGACTTTCCTAGGTTTCTTAACCATTTTCTAAGGATTGAGGCTTGCTCGAAGGAAGGCCCCTGGAAGTAATCTATCCCATTTTCCCTATGGGCTAAGGTGTTGTGAAAGCTAAGAGAAGGTTGGTCCAGGGTAATCAAAGAAAGTTGACAGAGCTCTATTGCAAATTTTACACAGATATCATCCCTCGTACAACTGATTGCCCCCAGTTCGTGTTCAAAAAGTAAAATATAAGACAGATGGTGAAAGGAAATTCATAAATGATTGCCCCCATCTAGTCCAAGAAGACGATGAAAGGAAATTCATAAATGATTTCCCTCGTCTCAGCAATTAAATGCATAATATGATTGAAAGTGGTGAAAGGAAATTCAGTAAAAAGGGACAGATAACTTCACCGAAGTACTGAACAGGCTTTCTAGCAGTGAAGCAATATCTAAGGTATATGTAAGGCTATAATACGTAATTTTCACTCTACTCTGGTTACCAGCCTTTTCGAAACCGGATATGTATCCCAAGTTCAGACAGGGCTCCCCAATTTAAAGAATGAAATTTACTTCATTTGATGCAAGCCAAAAGCCACAAGATCTGTTGAATTTCCTAGGATTGTTTTGATCATCTAAAAGCAGACCTAAATTCAGTAGCGAGAAGGAGAAGATCATGAATGGGACTGCAGCTGAATTTACAACGTTGGGAGTTTTGAAAATCTTTTTAGAAGTAAACACGAAATCTCTTTTTCCTCTGTAGGTTCCACAGAAAGAAGCCTTTGACCCCATTTACCCAATAAAGGCACTGAGTCTACTCATTCTCCTCGTCCCACAAGGAGACGAGGTCCCCAATTGGAGCCTATGTTGAAACTTTTTTAAAAGTTTTTATCTCTAAGACTAAAACTTTCCTTTTTTGGGTTTCATCTTTTCATAAAGCATAACCCTCACTATCATTTCCAAAATCCCGATACCAAAATCCTGACAAGCCTTATTCTTTAAATAATCAACGGCTAAAAAAAAAAAAAAACCAAAGTGTCTTTAAATTTTGACGCACATTCTTTAAGAATCACGATAAACTTAAAACCTAAAGGAGTTAAGACTAACTTTTAAAAGATTTTTGGGATTCGGGGTTTACTAAGAACATATGCTTTAATACATATCTAATCGTGGAATCCCGATCCTCGATTTCCCGAAAAATGGAAGTTAGTAATTATTAAAGATTAAGTTAATCTTATCGCATTTTCGAGATTCGGGTTTCAACGATAACATACCTCTTGTCAACGTGATCCCTGAAACCCCGAAACGTGAAGTCACGAAAGAATGGAAGTTAGTTTTTAATCTTGATTAATTAATTTACTAATACGATAGTTAAGGCCTAAACCTAATCCTATCGCGATTTCGCAATTTTGGAAATCGGGGTTTAGCGATGACATACCTCATGTATCCATGATCCCCAAAACCCCAAAAGGTGAAGTCGTGAACCATAATCTGTGTTTAGACTAAATTAAATCTGTTTTGGAAGCATGATTAATGATAATCAAACTTCTTAGGTTTGTTCGTGTTTCGGTTTCCATTGAATGAAATCTTCCGATTTTTTAATTCAAAAGCGCCGAAATACGGTCATATTAATCAACGAATAACTAATAAATGTTGCGACACTGATGCGTATCTCAGAAATATTTTTGCATTAAATGTAATTAATTACAGGTCAGCTGCGTCAGTATTTTCATCATAAAACGAGTCTAAGGTGGATTAAAGGTCTATGTTCCAAAATCTATGCTTGTTCTGTCTTTCAAAGCTAATTCTCATTCGGCCAAGCTCATACACCTCTTTTCTTTGACAGGTTTTCCATCTAACATAAAGCTATGGCGCCAAAGAAAGCATCGAAGAAGAGTGAAGATACAGAGGAGATGCATAACCCAGAAGGAGATATCATATTCAACACTACGCCACATGCCATCGACTCAATTAAATCCTGGAGAGGAATCTATGAACTCCTGGATTATGAAATCATAAATTCTCATGCTGATTCCAAGAATCACCTTCGGGATATAGCAGAATCAGAGCTTCATAAGATCACAGCATGCCCTCAGCTCATGGCATACAACGACATGATCAATTGGGCCTTGGAGAAGGTTGATATCCCGACAAGAATCATTTTAAACGATCAAGCGGTCCTTGTCGGCTCATTCAGGCCAGAGCATATACAAGTAATGTACAAACTCTCACCAAATCCTAAGTACATCTATAATGCCAAATTTATAGTTGAGTATCAAAGGAAAGAATGTATTGAGGCCGACCAAACATATCCTGATTTTATTAAAGGATGGTCGAGATGTCCATCGAAATTTAGGGTCGATACCAATGGAATTTATGCCATAGCATATTTGAACGAGTACATGGTCTATGTAGCCATGATGTTGTGTAGACTCTTCAGGAAAAAGAATCCCTGCCATTTCCCTCCAGAATGGGTGCCCCTCTTAGAAGAAGCATCAGAAGGATACACTTTTAATTGGAGCAAGATTTTGCCTGATAACCTAGCCGAAGAGGTTTTAAATTATAGAGTTGCAAGATCTAAAGGTCAGCCAGCAGCCTTTTACATGTTGACGTACATCATGGACACAATCTGCTTTGTGACTCCATTTCCCCTAATGAATTGGAGTTGGAACATAACTTTCCCCGAACCCATTCACGAGTATCACTCTGTGTTATGGGAAGAAAATGCTAAGAATGCATTTTATGAAATTTGTCATTTCATAGTAATTCCCATGCATAAAATGTTTTATGGTTGTGAACCCCCTCGCATTTCTGAGATAGTCTCAGAAAATCTCAAAGCAATAGCCGACTAGTTCATTGATGAAAACTTCTCTTACATTAGGGTGTATGGGTGCTCAATCCCCCCTCATGCTCTTCAAAAATTCCTCCTGGATAGACTGGTGTGTAGAGAGGTAGCGCACCAAATAGTAAAAGGCGGTATTGGAATAGAGCTAAAGGCAGCTCAAAACAAGTCTTGGCCAATCTTCCCTGTATATATCAGGAAATTTTCATTGCAAAACCTAGGCCATTCTAAAGTGGAAGCCGAAGCACTAGAAGAAGTTAAACTGGTAGATATCAAACATAAAAAACATGACCCTTATCAACTAGTAAACAGACATTTGATGCACTGCAATATGAAAGCTTATGAACACGAAGAGTCTGTTTATGATGATATATTCAAAGAGGTTAAAACTTGAAGAGGGGGAATTCGCTACAAAAATAGTAGGCACAATGGGAGCCTTTGCATCAGCAAATTTACACTCTATGGGTAATTTGAGAACTATGTTGCAGCAGAAAGATCAGATGATAGCTCTGCTACAAAATCAATTAAAGGAGACTGAAAGAAGTATCAGTCGGGAGATAAAAAAGGGTTTAGAACGAGCCAGATTCAATGACATTCAAGAGATTCAAAAACTGAAAGCAAGCTTAAATGAAGCAAAACTGAAGATAGAGTTCAGTCAAGCACAGGTCCTACAGCAAGAAGAAATGAATAGACAATTACAAAATAAGATTAATTCCATTCAGAATCAAGTGGTAGAGCTTGAAATCTTCCGAGCCCAGGTGTTGGAAATACATACAAAGATAGAAAAAGAGCAACATGGAGTGTTCTTTAAGCTAGAATTTATTCAAAATTACTTTCAGGAAGCAAGTAAATCCTTGGAGAGTATTTTCATGAAAGAGAGAGAAGCGAAAGCAACCAAAACAACTTTTCAAAAAGCAGTGGCTCTTTCAACAAAAGAGGGGGTCGGAGAGACTCAAAAGCTATCCGTTTCGGAGCAGATTAAAGGTGATATAATACTCAAGGTATGGGAGGAAAACCTCGCAGAAAACAAGAAAATAACCAGAAAGGTTAATGACGGTTGTCAAGGAATTTTCGACCTATTAGATAAAGCTTCTTTGAACATTGGAAGAAACAACTATCCAGGGTTGTTAGGAGAAATTGACATTGGTAAGCATCAGCTAAGATTCAAGGAAGATCTGGAAGAAATTCAGGTAGAGATCCCACAAATAAAGGTAATCAATGTCACTCAAATTGACAAATAAATAGTGATGTCGAACTTAAAGTTACAAGCTATTAAGTTCACAAGAAAGATAATCGAAGACCATCTGCCTGAACTACAAATAAATTTATTCCTATTTGAGGCGAAAGATATTCTAGAAGCTCCCAGAGTTTTGGTGCAGTTTCTGGGAAAACGTATTCGTTGTCTTAAAACAGAAGAAGGAATTTCAACAACGCAGACATGAAATATTGTTTTGGATAGTTTCATCATTGAAATAATAAAGCAGTTAAAATAGAAATGTAAACGGTTCAACATTGCTCATTCATGTAACTGTTAGTCTTCGGAAGTTAGTTAACCACCAACGGGAAAAAGGTTTGGTGATCATGTATAAATATAATTTCACAAGACTGAGAAGAGGCTTTTTGTTTTTGGGAAGCCAATTGTATTAGAAGTTTTCCGATTTACAGTTATATAGATAATGCAGAAGAGATTATGAATTCTGTCAACTTGAAGCTATGTGTTCCTTTACCCTATTTTAAATATCTTTCAATGCCTTTCTTTCCATGTCTTTCTAATGAATGATCAACTATAGTTTAACTAAAAATTCTATTATAGTTTGAATTTATTCGATTATCTAATCATTTACAGTTTTTCCTCTGTGATTGCTATAAGCAGTTTCAAGACCTGTAGGTCATTTGGATGGTTATATTTAATATTTCATTAGAAACCTCATTTTTCTCTCCTTCTTCTGATATAATATGAGATTCTTTCATGATTAAAGCCTCATATTTTTCAACAGCGTTACCTCTGTTATTATTTTACTATTCTCAAATTGTTTCAAGTACAGGAAACAACCTTTACTGTTATTGTTTTATTATTTTGATTTCCAAAACTCCTTTTCTATTTCATCCCTCAAAACTAAAGCAACAAATCTTTAAACATTTTATAATTCAATAAAATTTTACCCTAATGACTGTCACAAATAATAGACATCCTAACATAGAACGTTGCCTTCAAGATCAAACTATCATTGCTTTGAACTTATTTAATACTATCCTGCAAACAACGACTACCCGAGTCGAATTAGAATGCTCATGGGCAATTGTCGAGAGAGACATCAGCATCCAAGAGAAATGGGAAGCTAGACAAAGACAGTTGAGAAACCAACTCTTATTTACCCTTCACAATTGATTCTTACCCCTTAGTTCTCTTTATTTTTACGGATGCCTTGACGGTATACTTTAGAGCCTTAAAGTATAAACTCAGGAACAACAAAACCCAAAACAAGAGCCTCATATTCTGTCACATTGTTTGCAGTTTCAACTTCAAGCTTGTAGGACAAAGATATTATCTCTTGGGTAGGACAAATAAAGACTACCCCAACACCAACACCTTCCTTAGAAGAGACCCCATCAAAAAACATCTTCCAAACAGAGTTATTAGGAGGAGGATCTTCACAAGAGGTGATGGACTGTTTTCTGATTTCAAAAGTTGGTTGAGGAGCATCAGTGAGTTGTAACATACTGGATCCTAAATCAGTATCAAGTGCAAAAATAGGGCGGTTGGTAGGATTTTCTTCATCAATGATGAAGTAGGCTAATTGTTCCTCCCTATAAAGCCTTCTATGTTCTCCCCCAAACACAAGAATGGTGGCATATGAAAGGTCCATCTGGAAATTGCCCCCTAGTTTTTTGATCCAAGATCTTGAAAAGAGCATCCCAAACTTCGGGGGGACATCAACCACCACAATATCCATGACCACACTTTTCATTGGAAATTGGAATAGGATAACAACCAGGTATTTAATAACCCCAAGACACTTCACCTTCCTTGAATAAAATGAGTATAGGTCATGGTAGGTTTTTTTAATTTCCAACCCAATCTCATCCATGACAGTTTTAGGCATGAGGTTATGAGATGCCCCTAAGTCCATCAAGCAGTTTTGAAACACTTTTTCATGAATTTTTAATGATGTGTAGAAGGGGGGGGAGGGGGAGAGTCATATCTATCCTCTACCAAAGGTCTCGGGATAACAACTGGTTTTTCATCTTGAAGGTTGGCTGAATATTTGTAATTAGAGGAAGGCTCAGGCTGCAACATTTTAGAAAGATATCTTTTGAATTCCTCATTCTTAATCAACTCCAAAAAAGGTACAAGGATTTTAATTTTTTGAATCTCACTCTCAAAGCTAAAAGAGTATGGAGATTTCATAATCTCCTTAAATTATGGGGTAGGGATCTTAGCCAATGCCTGGGGGTTTTGTGCATCTTTTTCTTTGTTGCTAGCTACCACAGCCTGAGTAGAATTTTCTGTTTTAGTGGGTTGATCAGAAGTGTCAGTTTTCCCATCTTTCTTTTTTGACCTTAGGTTGTATTTACTTGGATTGCCATTTGTTTTTTCCCCTTTACTCAATTCATTTAAATGACTATCCATGAGAGACTCTTCATATGCATATTGGGTTAAATGAGGAGATGAAGAGGTTTCACCAAGACAATGGATTTCAAGATCAATTTCTTCATCCTCTCCTTCTTCATCAGCAACAAGGTTGTTTTGGAGAGGGGCTTGGAATTTTTTATCATCCCTATCCCTATTTCTTTGATCTCTTTAGAGGACCTAAGGGGCATTGTTTAGTCTGATGAAATTACCTCTACTATCAATATTCTATGTGTTCCTATAGTTCTGTTTTCCTTCAAGTTTCAACTTCTCCATTTCAATAGAAAGTGATTTTACCAATTTCGTAAGCTCATCAACTTGAAGGTGGACAACGGGAGATTCTGAGGTTGAATCTTCCACCCTACATTTTCTTTTGTCTCTATAAGATTTTCCCCTAAGCTTTTCAGCTTCCAATATGTTATATTATACTTCCAAAGCTGCATCTTGCATATGAGCTAGAGAGGTAGATCTTCTTTCTCTCAATAGGAGGCAAAACTCAAGGTCAAAATCACTGGCATATGTAATCTTGGCAAAGTTTTTTGTAGGCTTTATTTTAGTGGGAATATTTTTGTACATTCTATTAAATATTTTTGAGAAATCTGAAACATACTCCCCCTCTTTCCTCTTAAGTGACCCAAATTCTGTAATATAATATTCTCAAGAATGTCAAGTCTGAACCAACTTACAACATCGAGCAAAGCAAGGGTTTCAAAATTGTATTCTTTCAATTTGGGGCTAAAATAAGAGTATTCAATAGGAAAATTTTCAAAATACAAACTTTTATAAACTTCAACAGAAGGTAAAAGAGGAGAATTGGGTATGGCTACTGGAGTTTTAAAAGTAGAATCATGTAAATGACCATAAGTACTTGGTAAAATAGCTGGAAATACTTCTTGAGAAGCCTTTCCTTTCTTGATAATCTTCTTTGGGTCAGCTTCAAGTGTTTCTAGAGGTAGATATGGACTAGACCTCGTGTGTTAGCCTTTGGCAGCCACAACTGAAACAATGGAGTCGTCGGGTGCAAACTACAATCTTTAATGTATTGAATTCTAATACACCTTCAATTCTAATTCAATCCCAGGGAAATGTCTTCAATTCCTTCCTTGGAAAGGACGCCAAGAATGTGATCACTGAGAGTCACCCTCGGATTGCAAGAGGATAAGCCCAGTACCCATCAAAAAGGTTTGTGAAAGTGAAGTAATGATGAAAGGTCAAATGGACAAAACTTGGCATCATAATGTTTTAACACGGAAAATTGGGCTAGCATGCATAAGAAAATGAGGTTTTAATTAACTTCGGTCAATGGTTTAAGGATAAAGGTGAATAGAAGGAAGATTTAGTGAGTAAGGTGGACAGGTCTGCTATAAGCATCAGGCCTTCAAGCATCTGGGAAAGAAAAACTCAGTCACGAGAACCTCTTAAAACTAAAGTTTAAAACATTGAAAAACATTCATAGCAGCATTATAATCAAACATTCATTATAACACAACCACATCTCATATGGATCATCCAATCATGAGAATTTCAGAGTAAGAGGAAACAAGATGATGAAAGGAAACTGACTTCTATTAATGAAAATGTCTCAAGTCCCATACATAACCAAAGAACAACTCTGCTTAGTCAAAATATTACAAAAGGGAGCTCTGCTCAACCATCTGACCCTCTCATATCATTCATCTGATGTATTTATAATGAAAACAATAGACAACCAACTAGGAGTGTGATTTGGCCTTCCTATACTACGACTCTCCACCTATCTTGTTCCTTCTGACAGAAGGAAACTCGGGTCAGTCTGGGCCTGCAAGAAAAATTTCCCTCTGTGGTAATTCAGGCAAACAATTTTTTGTCTCCTCGGACAAACCCTCCATGCTTCCATTAAGGGGGGAGTCTATTGTTCAACCACCATTCCTTCTTCCATTAACTGATTCAGACTGACAGTTATTTGTCCCCTCGGCTAGACTCTCCATGCTTCCATTTAAGGGGGGAGTCGATTGTTCTCTTTCCCCTAGTGATATACTGGTCGCGGTTTGTTAAATTTTTTCTTCCCCTCATGACACTCCTTTGATTATTTGGCTTAACGCCCCATTTATGTTGCCACGCACTGCTCTCATATTAGACCCCATATAAGCATGTGATTGCGAAAGCTATCGAGGG
>ML787732.1:0-59435 GCA_009831015.1 Picea engelmannii
ATGAATTCATATAGATTTTCCACATGCATTGAGGATATTATGTCGAAGAGGATGGCTATCAATTGGTGGTAGTTTGACATCAATGTCTATAAGAGAGACTTGCTTCCCATAATGAAAGGAAGAACATGTGTATCAAAGAGATTACATGTAACAATGAAGCATATACAACATATGTTGAGTCGAGAAAAGGCACAAAGAGAAGGCAATCTGATTTCTCTATATATGTCTCATGTTCACTATGGGTGATGCAATCACTGTAGAAATCCAATGAAGATAATGCATATGCAAATGGGTAATAGTGTGCAACCATGTTTATATTCAAGGATTCTCTAAGATGTGATAGTTATTAGAAGCTTTCTTGAATTCTTCATTATTATCGTATGTCCTCTTCTTATAGCTTTTTTTGGTCATTTTCTCATATTGAAATTGAGAAAATGAAAGAAGAAATGTTATGATAACATAATTATAAAGTTCTTGATGATAAAAATGAAATTGCTATGTGAAAACAATAAAATACATAACAAAATGAGTAAATACATTATATTATAATGACAATACACTTTGAATTAATTTACCTTTAAAAAGAAAACATCCCAAAACATAAAATTTCAACCAAACAACATTTTATTGATAAAATAACAACAATAATATTGTATAGTTTACAATTATTAGTTAGACAAAAATGGTGTAACCCAATTATGTGCTCCATTATGAGACCCCTCCAACCTTTTTTCCAAATAAGATGATTCGTTTAGTCAAGGCATTCCAAGCTTCTCCTTGTATTGTTCTAAGAATTCACTTAACGATGAGAACAATGTTTCACTATTATGACCTAGTCATTATCATTTAGTTAGTAGTAGAGCCATGTAACCTTTTAAAATAGCTGTTATTTGTTGCTTATCCTAAGGAAAGATAAAAGGGCCTTCGTGAGTTTGTTATTAGTTGCTTTGGATGAATTTGATATAAAGAGCAGTAACTATGGTTATCCAAATACATGGTTGTTATGGAATTGTTTTTAAAGGCTTGATATGTTATGATTTTAATAAGTTAATGAGTTAGCTTGAGTGGATGAGTGTTGCGGTTTTAAAGAAAAAAGTCTTATAGTCAAGCTTCCAACCAGATATATTGTAAATATTGTTGGGCCCCACTTGATGTTCCCATCGGGTTAGGCCTCGTAATTAGAGCCGACGATCTACCCCATTTACCATCCATGGATTATAGGAAAGTACTCAGAGAGTTTTCTGCTAAAGTTTCCTTGGAAAAATAAAATAAAATTTAAAATGTTATGATTTTGACAACTTTATTGACTACTAAATGAATTAAAAATGAAAGGATACTTGCAAAATATAAAACTTGTTTAAATCAAATCCAATATTAACTAGGATATAACGACAAAAGGTGGGAGTGGGGCAAGGTGACAAGCTTGTAATTTATATTATTATTCCTTGTCACCCCTTTTGGGAAAATTAACTATTTGAAATCCTTAATATAATATAAATAGTAGGTATTATTTAATTAAAATTACATGGAAAATTGTCAATTTTGCTAGCTCGATCGGTTAAGGCATGGGTTTTGTTTTCTAGGCAACTTGAGTTCAATACCCTTATGGTGCGTTTAGTCGAGAGAAGACACCCAAAAAATCTAGCCATGTTAAGGGTTGGTGCGGTCTAGGCTGGGTGCGATCCCCGAGTGATTTTGACGGCTTAGATGCACCTGGGTTGTGGTTTCTTAGCCAATAGTTGAAATGTTAACCCCACAAGTGACAAACATTTCTAACAAACAAAAAAATTTATAAGAAAAATTGATTCAAAATAATAATAATTAATTGGAAAAGTTAATAATAGTTAATAAAAGTTAATTATGTCTATGTATTAATATTATAAACAAGTGGTTTCATTTCATTCCACTCATAAATATGGATCAGTGGTATTAGAGAGGTCTACTCCTTGTTGTTTTTTAATGCATGTCCCCGATGCGGTTAGGGTATAGAGAGTTGGGTCTCGAGCTTGTTTCTCTTGAGGTAAAAACCATCCATGGAGAGCGAAAATAAAGATGATGGGACATGAGATCCTTTCAAAATGTTGCTCGAGGAATACCTTGAGCGACAAAGGAAGGAGATGATGGACAACTTTGCACAAATCCTTTGACGACTGCCAAGAAGCGACGCATCCACCTCAAGTGGAGGCGTTGCCCCCTTCAAGGTACAAATCAATTTTGATATTCCTATATTTGAAGGTCAAATAGATGTGGATGGAGTAGATAAATGGTTAAACCTTCTAGAAGGGTATTTTCCTATCCACATCTTTTCTGATAGAGAAAATATTACATTTGCGCTTCTCAAGGCCGTCCCCCATGTAAAATATTGGTGGGAGACTTTCTATGAGAAAAAGGAAATAGAGGGATCCACATTATTTGCAGTTTCACCCACTTGGGGTTCCTTCAAGGATGTTATTAAGAAATAATACTACCATGTTAGAAGTTATGATGACTTGTATACAAGATGGACCACACTACGACAACAAAGAGACCAAACGGTGCCAGAGTTCACTAATTTCCTCCATACCTTTCACACCAAGTTGGGTATCAAATATTTTGAGTGACATATGGTGCTCAAGTATTGCGGAGGTCTGCATAGATACATCCAGAAATAAATGGAATTTTTGTAGATCTCATCCTTGGGCGTGACCTATCGATATGTCGTCAAAATCGAACAGAAGTTGAAACAAAAGATGTGACAGTTTGGGTCTGGGAACCCCTCACGGTAGAAGTAGAGCAAGGGAAGCCCCAACCCCCAGAAAAAGGACAAAGAAAATATGGTAAACCTCAGGACAACCAGTCCAAGACACAAACAAAGATGGACAATGGGAAGACGAAGAAAGATATCGGGAAATGGTGTGACTTCCATAAGAGCCCCTAGCATAACATTGTTGATTGTCGCTCAAAGCAGTCATTGGTAGTTGAGGTAAAATCCTATGAATAATATGTGGGTTCTGACTCTCAGTTAGAACCAAAAAAGGGGAGACGGATAATTGACGCGGAACCCAGTGCCATCCTTGCTACCACCAAGATCCATCCCAATGAACTTGATGAGACAGAGGAAGGCGAGTGCCTCTTTCATTCACATATGTGGGTAAAAGGCACTCCACTACACTTCATCAATGATAGTGGTAGCCAAAAGAACCTCATCTCAGTAGAGGTCGTCAAGTAGCTAGCCCTACCAACAACGCCACACCTACAACCTTACACCATTGGATGGCTCCGTCAAGGAATCGATATTTGCGTTAACCAACAGTGTCACCTGTCGTACGACATCAAGACATTCAAAGATGAGGTATTGTGTGATGTTTCACCCTTGAAGTTTGTGATGTTCTTTTGGGCCAACATTATATATGGAAACATCATGTTGTATATGAGTCAAGGCCTCGTAGTGTTATTATTACTTTGAACAGGAAATTGTACAGGATTCCCGAGGTAGTCCCACCTAGTGCTATTTCCTTGATCTTTGCCAAGCCATGAAAGAATGTCATTTCTCAGACCGGGAAGTTCATCTTCTTCATGATTCACTCTCAGATTGAGAGAAAGGTTGTAGCCACATCCATGGCCTCCATGGCCAACCTCTCCACGCAACATAAGCAAGTGGATAAGGTCGTGGAAGAATACAAAGACATCATTGCATCACCTATTGGGGTACCTCTGCACTGTTAGGTCAAGCATCTCATCAATCTGACCCTCGATGCACTGCTACACAATGGGCCAGTCTATCATCACTCTCTGCTAGAAAATGAAGAGATCAAGCGTCAGATCCAAGAACTGTTCCACAAGGGGCACATATGACCAATCTCATCACCTTGTGGAAGCCCAATCATGCTGGTGCAAAAGAAAGACAAGACTTGGGGACTTTGCATTGATTACCAGGCCCTAAATAAAACCACATTCAATAACTAGTACCTCATTCCCTGAATCGAAGATCTCCTTCATCAGCTCAAGGGGGCCAAATAATTCAGTAAGATTGATCTAAAGTATGGCTACCATCAGGTTCCAATATAATAGATAGATGTATGGAAAATTGTCTTCAAGTCAAAATAAGGTCTTTTTAATGGTGGTCATGCCCTTTGGTTTGACAAATGCCCCCAACAAATTTCATGAGGATGATGAACAATATGTTTCGTCCTTTCACTAATTATTTTGTGGTGGTGTATCTGAATGACATCCTTGTCTACAACAAGACTTGGGCATAACACTTGCAGCATATTCAACAGGTTCTGCACAGTCTCCGACATGACAAGCTATATTCCAACTTGGAAAAATGCTCCTTCGGCATGGACAGGATCCAATACCTAGGCTACATTGTTGATGCACATGGTGTGCATGTTGATCCAGCCAAGATCCAAGTCATCTGTGACTGGCCAACCCCAACCACGCTCACTGAGATTCAGAGCTTCTTAGGCCTTGCCAATTTCTATCGCAAGTTTGTGTTTGGATTCTCCCATATTGCATGGGCCCTCAACAGAATAATGAGGGGTGGTGGTAAGGAAACATTTTTGTGGGGTGTGTCCCAATAGAAAATGTTCGATGATCTGAAGTAGCGCTTGTGCTTTGCCCCAATTCTTTCATTACCTAACTTGCAACAACCCTTTGAGATCGAGATAGATTCTTCAGACTATGTTCTAGGAGCAGTCACAAATCATTTATCAATACCTTTCCAATGATCATGGAATGACTTTAGTCGTATGGACTTGTCACATGCCCAGAAAAATCGCACGTGCGACCTGTTTCTTGCCCTCACACGTGTGACCTGTATGCACCACACATGCCTCATGTTTCCTTCCCTCACACGTGTGGCATGTCTGTACCACACATGTGGCATGTTTCCTACCCTCACACATGTGACCTATTCATACCACACATGTGGCTATGCAGATTGTTTCCTCCCACATGTGCAACCTAATTCACGTGTGTGGCCTATACCTTCCTCTCACACGTGTGACCTATTTTCCTCTTCCTCTCACACATGTGGCCTCCCTCCTTGGATGAAAAACAAAGTCCAGAAACCCTATGCCAAATTTGCCAAAGTGTAGAAAAATATTTGTTGAAATTGCCACCCCATCTCCTTGGCACAAGTGTTTACTCACTTATGCCATCTCCATAATGTCACAATGATCCTTACATTGCCTCTCCTTTTATAGGAGTCTAAAGTAAGTTTATAATCCCTTAACTTACTTTAAGGATCCCTTCACTAAGATCAACATTAAATTACAATTATCTATTCCTCCATGAGGGTGTGAAGCCCCAACCAATACTTAGCTCAATATACAAGGGGTTTTCACCAAAAAAAATGTAATGAGAGTGCCAATGAATATTCTCACATGCCCAACACCAAGGCCAATGTGAGAATACCTTCTCGAAGCTACAAAACATCAACACTCCCTCTTAATGAGGGAGGTATTCCCAACCACTCCTAGCTTGTCTATGAAGTAGACAAACTTCCCCTTCACTAGGGGTTTGGTGAGAATATCTGCACCCTATCTCTAATGAAGTGGCATCTGATCTCAATGTGTTTCGTCCTGTCATGAAACACTGGATTCTCTTAGAGTTTGAAACAACTATGATTTTCGCACTAAATCACCGTAGGCTCCAACACCTAAACATATAACCTTGCAAGGATATTGAGAAGCCAAATATCCACACAACTCAACAAACTGACTACCATAAGTGCTCTTCCTATCAACAACACTACTTTCCCAATCTAAGTTTGAATACCCATGAAGCCTCACTCCATCATACCCAACATCTCTCAGACCAAATCCAATTGTACCCTGAAGGAGCCTAAGCTCATGATTCTCTGCTACCCAATGCACTTTCCTCGACTCAACCATATACTGGCTCAAGGTGTTTACAACAAATCAAATATTTGTCCTAGTATTGAACAAATACTTCAATGATCCAATCAAATACCTATACATAGTGGGATCCACCAAATCTGAATCCAAATCCCCTGGCTACTTCAGATTGGTGATCATAGGTGTATTCATGGACTTACAATCCATCATCCTGAACCTCCTCAATATCTCAACTGTATACTTCCCCTATTTGAGAAAGATCTTGCCCCAATGTTGCCACACCTCTAATCCTATGAAGTAATGCATCAAACTAATTTCCTTCATCTCAAACTCAGAAGCCAAATCCTTCTTTCACCTGTAAATGAACTCTTCAAGTCCCATGAGGAACATGCCATCAACATACAACACCAATATAAGAGGATCCTTACCAAATTGTAAGAGATATAGGTTGGGATCTGCTTCACTTTTAGTGAAGTCCATGCTCTGCAAATACCTATCAATCCTAGAGTACCTTTCCCTACCTTCTTGAGTCTGTAAAAGGATTTCTTCAACCTACAAACATGAGACTCCCTCCCATGTACCTCAAATCCTTGAGGTTTCTCTATGTACACCTCCTCCTCAATCACACCATTGAGGAATATTGTCTTCACATCCATCTGATGTATACTCCACCCCATAATCGAAGCAAGAGAAATAATAGCCATGATAGAAGTATACCTGGCGACTGGAGAAAAAGTCTCCTTGTAGTCCACTCTCTATTTTTGGGAGAACCCTCTCACAAAGAGCCTTTCCTTATACTTTTTGATCCTACCATATGCATCATGCTTGATCTTATAGATCCACTTGGAAGTCACCACAAACTTCCCTTCTGGTCTCAGAACTATGTCTGACACATCATTCTTCATGATGGAATGATACTCCTCCATCATGGCATCCTTCCAAACTCGTTGGTATGTTGCTTCCTGAAAACTAAAAGGCTTAGAATCAATGATATTACTCATAAGTTCCACAGAGCTCAAAAACCTTTGCGAAGGACTTCTCTCCTTGAAATTTCCCCTAGGTGTTGTATGCCCCTCTACATCTCTCAAAGTATCTCGAAGCCATCTAGGCCTAGTGTCCTCCATAGTTGATATACAAAGTAGGTTATTTTTCAGTCCTGGTACATACAACACATCACTCATCCTGAGAGGCTTCTTGGACTCAAGTTGAAACGAAGTTGTCCCAACTCCCTTGACTGCATACTTGGAATTATCACTAAGCTCTCCCTACAATCATGAGTTCTCCTCTAGAAAAAAAAAAGTGAGCGATTCCTATCATATGATGAGTGATCTAGGTGGATATTGGTGGCCACCCACCTATTCTAACTAGCTCCTCTTGACAGTTTTTAGGTCAACACATTCTTTTGTACTTCTTTGTAATTATGGGTTCTACACTTTTGGGGATGTCTAAAGACCTACGCATCTTCCAGGTGGATACCAGTGGCCTCCCACCTAATCCAACTGGCTTATTTTGTATGTTTTCATGTTAGTACATCTTGTTGTACTTCCAGGGTTGTTTTGGGGACCTAAACAATGTTTTTTTGGCTCACCATAGTCAAACTATAGACAAAGTTAGAGTTTGATGACATAATGTGTAGTTCTCTAAAATACCTTTCCAACAGGGCTATCACTCACCTAAAATGGAGGTCGTATGAAAAATTTATGACCCCAGGAAGTTGAGGTACCAACTTACCCATAGGGGCCCACATAACTTTTGGTGTTTCATCTCCTAGGGTTAGGTTTTTGGATGTCTAGGGTTTTGGCATTCGTGAGTAATATTAAAAAGGCCTCTGGAACCTCATTGTAATCATTCGGCTCAGGCGGATGCACGTAGTAGCCACATCTCTTCTCAGATATAGCTACCACCATTTGAGCAAGTGTTTTAGTTCTGCATTTTTACAATTTCATCATATTTCATTTATTCAATAGAAGATATTGTTCACTGGATATCTATGTTGTTCTTCATAACTCTGTGTTTATTGTATTTAGTCTCTTAATCAGTTTGTTCTGCTCCTAAATCCGTATTAGTGGTATCAGAGCGGTATGCTCTTCATTTATTTTTCTTGGTGCATGTCCCCGACAAGATCTGGGTACAAGATGTTAGGACTCAAACCAATCAAGCCATTGCAATATCGGCCACACCGAGCCTGACAAAAACCCATGGGAGACAAAAATAAAGATGATGGAGCAAGAGATCCTTTTAAAATGTTGCTCGAGGAAGCCCTTGCATGAAAAATGAATGAAATGATAAACAAATTTATGCATATCCTTCGGCGACTGCCCATAAGAGAAGCATCTTCATCAAGCAACCATGCAACCCCCTTCAAGGTATAGGTAAATTTTTATATTCCATTATTTAAAGGACTGATAGATGAAAATGTTGTAGATAAATGGTTGAATCCGCTCGAAGGGTATTTTTCGGTCCACAATTTGTCCGATAGGGAAAATATTATTTTTTCACTCCTCAAGGTCATCCCCCATATTAAGGATTGGTGGGACACTTACTCTAAGAAAAGGGCCATAGAGGAATCTGAAATATTTGTGGCTTCTCCTACATGGGATTCCTTCTGGGATTCCATTAAAGAACATTACTACTTTGTTGGAAGCTACAAGGACCAGTACACTAGATGGACCACCCTGCGTCAAGAAAGGGACCAAACAACACCAAATTTCACCAATATTTTCCATACCCTGCGCATCAATTTGGGTATCAAATACTCTGAGTAACATATGGTGCTCAAATACCACATATGTTTGCATAGATACATTGAAATATAAATGGAGTTTCTGGACATCACCTCATTGGGTATGACTTATAGATATATTGTCAAGATCGAGAAAAAATTTAAGCAGAAGAGGCGAGGGTTTGGATCTACAAACTCCTCACAGTCGAAGCAACGAAAAGGCTGCCCCATCCCACATAGTAAGGGACATAGAAAATATGTCCACTCTCAGGATAGTCAGTCCAAGACGCAACATAAGAAGGGCAATGAGAAGACGAAGAAGGACATGGGAAAATGGTGTGAATACCATAAAATCCCTTGGCACAACGTTGAAGAATGTTTCTCCAAGAAGTCACTTGTGGCCGAGTTGAAGGCTTTTGATTCAGAGGTCGATTCTGATTTTGAAAAAAATATAGGAGGAGGGAATTGGATTATTGATGTTGAACCCAGTGTCACTGTCGCTACCACCAAATTCCAACCAAGCGAACCAAAAGAATCAGAGGAATGGGAACGCCTCTTTCACTCATATATGTGGGTAAAGGGGTCTCTACATTTTATTTTCGATAACAACAGTCAGAAGAACCTCATCTCAACAGATTTTTTCAAGCAACTGGACCTGCCGACTACACCACACCCGCAACCCTACACCATTGACTGGCTTTGCCAAGGAAGAGATCTTCTTTTCAGCCAATGATGTCTTCTTCCCTACGACATCAAGCCTTTCAAACATGAGGTATTGTGTGATATTTCTCCCCTTGCAGTTTATGATGTTCTTTTAGGACAACCATATTTGTGGAAGCATCTTGTTGTGTCTGAGTCTAGACCTCGCAGGGTTATTATTACTTTGGGTAGACAATTGTACAGGATACCAGAGGTAGGGTCGCCTACCACTATTTTTTTAATCTCTACTAAGCAATGTAGTAAGGTCATTTCATAGACTGGGAATTTCGTCTTCTTTGTGATCCGTGCTCATAGTAAGAAGAATTTCACCGCCACATCCATGGCCTCTACACAGAGCTTTTCTTTGCAACAAAAGCAAGTGGATGGGATCGTGGAAGAGTACAGAGACATCCTCTCCTCACCCACCAGGGTATTGACACACTGTTAAGTCAAGCATCCAATTGATCTAACCCCTGGTGCACCTCTACCTAATGCACCAGTCTATCGTTGCTCACTGATGGAAAATGACAAAATCAAGCGTCAAATCCAAGAGCTTCTTCAAAAGAGGTACATCAGACCCAACTCCTCCCCTTGTGGAAAATCGATTGTACTGGTGCAGAAGAAGGATGAGACCTGGTGACTCTGCATTGATTACAGAGAATTAAACAAAATCATAGTCACAAACCAATACCCAATTCCCAGGATTGATGACCTTCTTGACCAACTCAATGGGGGGAAATTCTTCAGCAAGATTGACCTAAATTCTGGCTACCACCAGGTTCCCATCGAACCAACTAATTTTTGGAAGACAACTTTCAAATCTAAAGAAGGTCTCTTTGAATGGTTGTTCATTCCCTTTGGCCTAACAAATGCACCAACCACTTTCATGAGGTTGATGGATGATGTATTGAGACCCTTCACCAACTCTTTTGTGGTGGTATTTTTGGATGAGATCCTCATCTTCAACAGAACTTGGGAGGAGCACATGCAACATATTCAACATGTTTTGAGCACTTTGCAGGAGCACAAGCTATATGCCAACTTGGAAAAATGTTCCTTTGGCATGAACATGCTCCAATACTTGGGCTACATTATTAATGAGCATGGGGTACATGTTGATCTCGCTAAGATCCAAGTCATCTGTGACTAGGTATCCCCGACCACATTAACCTAACTTCTGAGCTTCTTGGAACTGGCCAACTTCTACCGACGGTTTGTGTTGGGAATCTCCCATATTGCATGGGACCTCAACCATGTGACCAAGGGTGGTGGCATGGAAAAGTTCATGTGGGGGAAGGAACAAAAATGAGCATTTGATGATCTGAAGCATCGCTTGTGCTCAACTCTAGTACTTTCCTTGCCCGATCTGAAACAACCATTAGAGATTGAGATTGATGCATTTGACTATGTTGTAGGAGCATTTCTCACTCAACACGATCATCTGATGGCATGCCATAGTGAGACACTCTCAAATATTGTCCGGAAATACCCCACCTATGACAAGGAAATGTATTCCATTGTATAAGCATGTTTTCAATGGAGACATTACATTTTGGGAAAGGAGACGATCATCCACACTGATCACAAGCCTCTGCAGTTCATACAGACACAAGGGAAGTTGCATAACGACCAACATCAGAAGTGGTCCACCTACCTGCAACAGTTCCATCTCAACATCAAGTATAAGACAAGGAGCACAAATAATGTCTCTGACTGTGTCATTCGACCTCCCATGGTTTCACTCACCACTGTGCTCCATTCTTGTGGACATGAGGCATCTGAGTGGCCACAACTTTATCAACAAGATTTGGACTTCGTCACAACCTATCATCACTTGGGTACAGTCGTGACTGTCACCGATTTTCACATTCAGGACAGGTTGTTATGTCATCTGGGCCATCTATGTGTTCCTGCAAGTGAGCGTGCAAAGATGATTTAGGAAGCCCATTATAGTCGGATGGAAGGACATTTTGGTGTGGAGAAAACTATGGTCATTCTCCAAAAACATTTTTAATGGCCAAAACTTCAATAGGACGTCAACAAGTATACCATATCTTGCACTGCCTGTGCCATTTCCAAGCCATCCATCAAGAATCAAGGCTTATACACCCCTCTTTCTACCCCTGAGAATTCTTGGGAATCCATCTCGATGGATTACATGTCTGGCCTTTTGTCCTCCGAGCAAGGCAATGATTTTGTATTTGTGATCATTGATCGATTTTCAAAGATGGCCATCCTCACAAATTGTAAGAAGAACATAACATGGGTGGATACTGCCAAGCTCCTCTTCGAATGAGTGTGTGTCCATTTTGGGATACCACAAACCATCATCTCTGATCGAGACAACAAGTTCCTCATCACATTTTGGTTGAGTCTCTTGTCATTGTTGGACACCAAGCTTACTAAATCCATTGCTTTCCACCCCCAAACTGATGACCAAACAGAGGTCATCGATTGAATGATTATGCATATCCTGCACATGTACAACTCTAAGCATCCGTGTACATGGGATGAGAGTCTCCCCTATGTTCAGCACAATTACAACAGGGATCTACCTAGCTCCAGCGACCATAGCCCATTTCAGGTGGGACTAGGATTCCAACCCTTGGGTCCCATTGATGTTGCACTACCTCTAGCCACCACATAGAAAAACTCTTCCCATGTTCAGTCTAAGACCGACAAAGCTACCAAATTCATTGAGCGGATTTAGAACATCTTCCAACAGGTCCATGAGATTTTGCAGAAATCCAATTCTAAGTACAAGCAACGACATGATCAACACATGGTACCGCACCAGTTTTAGGTTGGAGACAAGGTCTAGTTACATTTGCAGAAATAATTTCTTACAGGGCCCCATCGGAAGCTCCACCCACTTCGTTATGGGCATTACACCATCACCAAGGATGTGGCTAGCAATGCTTTTTAGCTCAACACTCCACCCTTCCTTGGCTTGCACCCAGTTTTCAATGTGGACCTATTTTGACCATATTTTCCACCATTATTGGACACATCAGAAATTGCAGAAAAACTGAAACCAATAGAACTCAACCATGACTGCATGGAACATGCATCCACTGATTAGATAGTGGACACACAAGTCAAGGGCACTCGCCAATAGAGGATCCATCTTTATCAGGTTGTTAAGGTAGGGAAACTCCTACACCAAGGAAAGTGGCTCACCCGGGGCCAAATTCAACAGAAGTTCCCTCACCTGATGGAGGAACTCAAAAAAATGGAGACCATTTCTTCCTAAGGGGGGAGGACTGATCCAAGTGGATATTGGTGGCCACCCACCTATTCCAACTTGCTCCTCTTGAAAGTTTTTAGTTCAACATGTTCTTCTGTACTTCTTTGTAATTGTGGGTTCTACACTTTTGAAGTTGTCTGAAGCCCTACACATATTCCAGGTGGATACTGGTGGCCTCCCACCTAATCCAAATGGCTTATTTTGTATGTTTTCATGTCAGCACATCTTGTTGTACTTAGGCCATTTTGGGGCCCTAAACAATGTTTTTTTGGCTCGCCACAATCAAACTATAGACGGAGTCAGAGTTTGATGACTTAGTGTATATTTATCTAAAAGACCTTTCCAACGGGATATCGACGCCTAAAGCGAAGGTCGTATGCAAAATTTACGACCCCAGGAAGTTGAGGTACCAACTTACCCATAGGGGCCCACATAAATTTTGGCGTTTCATCTCCTAGGGTTAGGTTTTTGGATGTCTAGGGTTTTGGAATTCATGAGTAATATTAAAAAGTCCTTTGGAGCCTCATTGTAATCATTCTTCTTAGATGGATGCGCATAGCAACCACACCTCTTATCAAAGATAACTACCACCATTCGAGTAAGTGTTTCATTTATGCAGTTTTACAGTTTCATCCTATTTCATTTATTCAAAAGAAGATATTTGTTGTAATAATAAATCTGCTTTCACAAATTTGTAGCAACACATGTGTCTCAAGAGATGAATCCCTCTCTCTATAGATCCTTCTCTCTAATACCATGTTAATTTTTAAGCATCTAATTTCAAATCTAAAAATTACTTCCAAGTGACTTCAAACAGTAAAACCTAGGGTTGTTATTACTAAATAATTTTATACGGAAATTATGACCGAAAATTACGTCGGAAACATAAATATAAGAGAGAAACCATCCATGCACAAGAGACGCAAATTTATTTTCTGTAAAATTTCTAGATTTGGAATTTCCGAGGGAAAAATCATCCCTCTTAGAAAATTCACAAAACCAACAAAATCGAGGACAAAACCGAGTCCTCTAAGCGGAAATACAAATCAATAAAATCATGAAAAATTCTCCAACTCACTTGTAAACATGTTGATGTCACATGTACAACCTAGTGATTTCATCCGTACAGACTTATCACCCGCCCAGAAAAATCGTACGTGCAACATGTTTCTTGCCCTCACTCATGTGGCCTGTATGGACTATTTCCTCCCACACATGTGGTTGTACATCTTGTTCACACATGCATCCTAATTCACAAGTGTATATTGTACCTTCCTCTCGTGTGTGCAACCTGTTGTGCTCTTCCTTTCACACATGTGGACTCTCTCCTTGGATGGAAAATAGAAAAAAGAAAGTCCATAAAACCTAGGCCAAATTTTCCCAAGTGCAAAAAACGATTTGTTGAAATTTCCACCCCATATCCTTGGCACAAGTGTTCACTCACTTATTCCATCTCCATAATGTCATAATGAGATGTCAAAATGATCCTCACATTGCCTCTCCTTTTATAGGAGTCTAAAGTGATTTTAGAATCCCTTAACTTACTTTAAGGATCCCTTCACTAAACTCAACATTAAATTAGAATTATTTATTCCTCCATGTGGTTGTGAACCCCTAACCAAGGCCTAGCTCAATATAAGGAGTTTTCACCAAAACAAATATGTACTAAGAGTGTCAACGAAGATTTTCACATGCCCAAAACCAAGGCCAATGTGAGAATACCTGCCCGAAGCTATAAAACATCAACACTACTGTGACCGATAAGGACTTAATATTTTATACTCAGTTGATAGATGGACAAGTCATTGCCACCCTCTTAATCAAGAATATAGAAACAATGGACCTGACAGCCCCATAGGTCACAATAGCTTATGCAGATGAGGTTGTTCACCTCACCCATGAACTTCATGACACCCTGAATGAGTCTAATAGTCAATTCAAGGAGTTATTTTAGGATCTCATGAAGATGGTTCCATCTATTGCATCATTCACTCCATGAGGCATTTGGATCGAGGACGAGCCAAATAATAGTGGCGGGGGCCTGTTGGCACCCAAAGTTTTGGGTAAAGGTCATGCATGCACATAAACAAACGTGTGCATGGCTATTCTAGTTTTTATGCTCACTCAAGCATTTGCATAGTAGGTGACATGAGGCGTGCGTGTGCTAGTTCAAGTTTTTCTAATGCACTCTAGTTCAAGTTTGTATAATGCACGCCACTTCAATTTCTACCAATGTGCACCAGTCCAAGTTTTGTGATGCACACCATAATTTAAGAAGACACCACATGCACAACGGAATCAAGAAAAGTATCTTCAGTAAATCTTCCCAAATGATTACTTTAGGAAGCACGAGAGATCATGGAGTAGTAAGGATATGAGTTGGAAAAGTAGTTAATATTTCCACAACTCTAAAGAGGCTACGTGTAATGTATGTGAATTACATAAGCTTTCAGGAGTGACAGTTAGAGAAGAGAGTGGGGCATAATTGAAAGTGACATAGTGCTAGAGTCAGAAACAAACAAAAGGGAACAACAACGACATAAAGAGAGTTAGTCATTTTAGCTACTCAGATTGTTATCCAATGTTGGTTGTTCTCAATGTCCTTGAGCTCACTCTAAGCCTATGTCGTGTAATGTCTCTGGTTGTGAGTCTGGGTCTATAATATCTACAAATTTTGAAAGGAAGCGCATGGTGCTATGTAATGTAACACTATGAAAATGTATGAGAGTGCAGGACTCTGTTGTTGTCAATTGATGAGTTGCTTAATGTATGTTTGTGAACGGGTGAAATAAAGATAATAAAGATGTAGTGATTCTTGTCTTATGATTTGTGATCACGTGTCAAATGAATGTATGCGTTTTTGTTATGTATTGTTAGTCATTAAGTATATTTCAATGGATCATATGAATTCCAAGCCGAATGGATTCCTATGTAATTAGTCCTTCATCACCAACACAAGACCATATAGTCTCTGTAATTCTCATGGCATCTCGAGTGATAACTTCTTTAGTCTTTAGTCGAGGATTGATATGTTGATGCCTTGGGGTTTTCATTGGTCAACTCTGGACGAACCCTAGGTCTTCAACCCCCCATCGTTAAGAAGGACTCATGCAATCTTAGTAATGAGCCAACATACCAAAGTGTAATTAACTCCCTTGAAGTGAGGAAGACATTGTCAACTTTGATTATCTAGGTTGTGCACCAAAATACCTGATTTTTTCCCTAACCCGCACACTACTCAACTACCACGGTTGACCCGACCAACTAATCAAATGCTCAATTGACCACTCAATTGGATCTCCTGGTTGATTGTTTACTGTCAACTAACTATCTCCAGAAGATCCAAAGGTGTGATGAACTTGTTGTTTTAACACTCCCTCATTAACATAGTGCTCTAGATATTTAGGAGGTGAAATTACTTTGTACACCCCCCATAATTGTAGTTAGTTGAATCCCAACACTAGATTGAAGTTTCACAAACCTATTTTTTTTTAAATACTTCATAGAGATATTAACAACTTGATCATATATCCTATAATAAATAAGATATGCAACAACATCTTGTACCAAATTCCTCAAATAATGAGCATGGAGCTATACATACTTCATCTTACTTGAGCAATAGGATTCTTAGCTACCCGTATTTCACTTTGATTGTCACAATACACTACAGTCGATTCCTCAACTAGAAATATAATCTTATTCATAAGATTATGAATCCATACTACCTTTATGCCAACATTAACTACACCACAATATTATGATTTTGTGGTTGAAAGATAGGCCACCTTTTTCTTCATACAATACCAAACTATGGTTCCATAGCCAAGATGAAACATGTATCCAAATGTAGACTTCCTATCATCTCCATCTCAAACTCAATTTGGATCAGTGTACTTGAATAATTGGTTCACATTATCATTGCAATGTTTTATATCAAGTTGATAAGTGCCATTGATATAACAAAAAATTATTTTTGCAGTCTTCAAGTGGCTTTCCCATGGATATTGCATGAATCTAGAGACCACACTTACAAAAAAAAATATCAAGTTAACAATTATTTAGATAAATAAGGTTACGAACAAGATACCTATAGAGAGTAGCATTGACTTTTGGAGAATCACACTCTTTGGTTAGCCTAACTCTTAACTAGTAAGGTGTAGCACACGATTTACGGTCTTCCACTTTGAACCTATGTAATAGATTCAATACATATTTAGGTTTAAAAGTAAATATACCATCATCCATTTGTAAGACTTGGATGCCCATAAAAAAAATCCAATAAACCAACATCAATAATTTTAAATGAACCTACTGATTGTTTCTTCAAATCCAAAATTAAATCAACATTACATTCAATAATGACTAAATCATCAACATATAGTGCAACAATTAAGGTTTTACCATTTACATATAAAACATAGATATTGTGATCTGATTCATATAATTTGAAACCAAGATTGAGGAAAAATTGTTCAATCTTCTCATATGATGCCCTGAGGGCTTATTTCGAGCCATATAAGGATTTATTCAATTGACCTATAAGAATGTCATCCTTCTCAAATCCAAAGGGTTTCTCCATATAAATCTCCTCAATGAGATCACCATGTAAGAAAACACTTTTGGAATCCATGCAATGTACCTTAGTAAGTGAAACAATTAGTTAAACAATTAATATTTGCAATAGGAGAAAAGGTTTTAGTGTAGTCAATGACTTCTTACTAAGAAAATCCATTTTCTACCAAGCAAGCCTAATGCATCCAACAACACCTTTATATGTGAATTTGGTCTTGTATATCCATCAAAATTTCACCATATTTTTTCCTTACAATCCGGGAGCTAATTCCCATGTTTTATTTTTCGTCAATGAATGATACCCATCAACCATATCATTCTCCCATTTAGGTTGACCATGTGCATATTCTACACATGTATCGATATCACATGCCTCTAGCACACATTCCATTAGAGAAACACTACCACGTTGTTTCTTACTTCTATTTCTATTTGAGTCATGTATATCTCCTGCATCAACACCAACACCAATAACTCCAATTGTCTTGGTCACCCATTTGGGAAGACAAATGTCACTTGTTGGAGTTCTTGTACCAAAATCAACATTAGTTGATTGAGCAGGGGTTCCAAAACTTATGGTCATCTATGTCATGGAAGGTCAATTTCAAGTCAATTTTGGTACATGAGTTTATTATCCAATTGATGGACCTATGTAGTAGTTAGTTGATCCACAATTCTTCAAAATTCCTAGTGGATCATTACTTAACAATCTAGAAGAGGAGATCAACAAATTATGACCTAAAGTTTTATCATCAAAGAAAACATCTCTCCTACAAATAATATCTTATTTGACTAGATAAAATAGCATGTAAGCCTTCGACTCTTCAAAGCATTCCATTATAATATAAGCATGACTCTTTTCATCTAGCTTATTTATCTTCTAATCCAAAATATGAGCCCATGCTATGCATACAAATATTCTAAGGTGTGTAACTATGGGTTTTATCCTACTCCATTTCTCAAGAGAAGTCATGTACCATACAAATTTTGTTAAAATCAAGTTCAAAAGATAGTTTGAGTAGTAGAAAACAATTTCCCAAAACTTAGTCGACATTCCTTTTGCCTAAATAAAACACCATGTCATTTCGACCAAGGTTCAATTCTTCCTTTCAACAACACCATTTCGCTAAGGTGTGTAAGGTATAGATCTTTACCAATAGATACAATTATGTGATAAGTAACTTTCAAAGTCCTTGTTCACATATTCTCCTCCATTGTTTGATTTTAAACATTTCATAGGTTGACCACATTGTTTTTCATCCAATGCCCTAAATTCCTTGAATTTTTCAATGATGTGATATGTATTCTTCAAGAAATATATTCAAGTATACCTTTAAAAGTCATCAATGAAAGTCAAAACATACCTTTCCTCTACTAGTGATGTTTTTTTTAGGGTACATAGGTCACTATGGGCAAGTTCCAATTGATTTTGTGCTCTCCATATCCTCTCTATTTCAAATGGAGCCTAGTGATGCATTCCAAGAACGCACCCTTCACATACACCATCAAGGGAATAACCCTAGGTAGTCCAACAACCAATCATTGTACTTCACCATTGATTTCTTGCTTTGGAAACTCATATCTCAAAGTCTTTCATGCCAAATTTTTCTTTAGTCATTTGTCTTGACAATGAGTACACTAGGTCTTGAATATTTTCTAGGAAAGTCATAGAACTTATACAATTTGTCTTTAGGGTAAAGAATACCCATAACAAACAATGACAAAGTTATTTTTCATATATTTCACAACAAACCCATCTAGAAACAATTCAACCTTCTTGCGAGTTTGGGTTAGTTAGGGTACAAATAACAAATCAACACTCAAAAATTTGATACATGATACACATCAATGCTCATAACATTCTAGCATTCAATTTTACCACAATCAACAACAATAGGAGCATAATAATCTACCACATAGATTTATTATTCTATATCTTTACATAATGAAAAATATATGGAATCATATTTAGCCATGTGATGGGTACAACTAGAGTCGACTAGCCATTCACTTTTAGAAGTGTGAGAATGAAAGGCCTAAGAAGCACTAGCATAGAATATATATTTAGTTTCCTTAACTTTTGAAAGTCAATGCTAGAAATAAATTGACCATCCACTTGACACATCTCCTTCAAGATTTTTGACTTTATCCTTAATGTATTTAGTCTTGTTCCAACAAGCCTTCTTCATATGTCTTAATTTCTTACAATAATGGCAGGTCTTCTTCTTCTTACCTTTCTTAGTTGATGTTTTATTTTTGTATGTAAGTGTTCTATAAGTTACCTTTCATGAAAAACTATTACAAAATGACAATTGTTCATTGGATCAAGAGTCACCATGAATGGAAACCAACTCGACTACAATTGATTTTTCAGAACTATACTCCCTATGACACCAACAATTATACAGAGCTAGGTGGCTATTATGACATAGTTGTTGTTTGACAATGCCAGATACAAAATGAAAACAAAGAGTTATAAACTTAATCTGGCCTCAAGATTAATAGCTATTATGACTAGGGGGACAAGATACAAACTAAAATAACCAATATAAAAAAAGTTGAACTTGATGTCCATCATACTCAGTTTCAATTATGTCCAGGAGGAAGGAGGATGGGCGTCATCGTTCCAACTATCGCAAGAGTTGGTGGGGAATCTCGAGCAATATTTAAGTCTATTGCAAGGGAAATGCGATGTTCTAGAAGCTCAAGGCGGTATTTGATGTCGAAGACCTCACTCCGAAGCTCGAAAATCAGATGATGAAGTGTGGATAAGGCTGCAAATATTCACTAATATTCATCCGCATTGGTTGCACTCAACTTATCAGTGGAGGGTTCTTCTAATGGATGCGTCGTTGGGTGTCCTTAGGATTGTGTTAGAAAAACAAGATCACAGAGAAATAAAATAAAACAAATTTGGAAATAAAACACAGAAGATACACAATAAAATAGAGACACAGATATGCGTGTTTCACCCAATGTGGGCTACGTCCACCAGATAAATTGCAAGGTCCTTCCTTTTTATTATCCAACAAAATGAAGGGATACAACCTACAAATCAATTGATGTAACTTCCTCTTCTTTCTCTCGCAGTCTCCTATCTCAGAATACAACATTCAGGATAATACACATCCGCAATATAATTCCCTCATAAGAGATGGTTTCCTTCTAGGAAAAAAAACCCTAAAAAACTTCTACCATCAGATCTACGACCTTATAATGAAGGATCGAGATTGACTACAAAATTACAATATTTTACAAGGAAAGTTTTCCCAACATTTCACTTCAGGGGCATTGCCCCCGAACTCTTCGCCAGGGGGGGATACAAAAATTTTNGGGGGGGGGGGGGGGGGGAGCCCCGCCCCCACCCCCCCCTTTAGTGAATGGGATCCAATCATGACTGAAAAAACCTCTAAATTAGGAAGATAATCATGATCCACAACCAACAGATTGATCATCATGACTTTGGATGGAAGGACTACGAGAGGAGCTTGGAGGTGGGCTCTCAGAAGAAATCTGTCCAAGGAAATATTTTGGGGCATCACCTAGAGAGTTCCCTTTCCTGTCAAACCATTCAATTTTACAACCCCAACCAGACGAGGTGTGCCAGTTGTCCTACTGGTGAGCCTTCTCTGAATTATGTGAAGGAGACCTGGAGCACTTCCTATGATTTTTTGAATTGTCACTACCTACAACAGATTAGAACGTGTGCACCTCGACCTCGCTTAAGATGGCCTCGTTACCTCAGCATATTGAACAAAAAGGTGATGGACCCATGGATAATAAAATTTCAGACCCATTGTTTTCTCCTTCTGTGATGATGCACCAGATAAAAACCATAAGCAAGATGAAAGTGCCTCCAAGCGCTAGGTTTCCTTAATTTACCTTTACTCGCCTGCGTCATGGTTGTTAAAGGCCCATTAATTTTCTGGTACCAGAAGTTATGAATACCAACATCCACTGTGCATACCTGCAACATTCTCCTAATTCGAAATCAAGCTAAGTATGAAATGCCTTGAGTGATTTGATTCGACATCCTCCGGATACTTCTACCACAATTTGGTTATAGCCATGTTTTTGGGCAAGGAGGAGACCCTTGATAAATTCCCAAATCTCTATTGAATTATTCAAATCATACCCAAGACTTCCTATTGAAATTCATAGGACTGATCCATACTCATCCCTAAGAACTAAACCAAAGCCAACTAGGCCAGGATTCCCTTTGGACGCTCCATCAAAATTGAGCTTGATGAAGCCTGGCCAAGGGAGAGCCTACATATTGGGGTTGTGTTCATAGTTGGAGCTCCCATTAGCTTGAGGAGCTGAGGGGATTATTTAAATATTCGATCCTCATAGGATTACCTTCTCATTGGGGTTATAGGATAGATCCACTTTGGTCCAAGTGGTGGCCAATATGGTCACAACAATAGTTTTCCTAATTTGGAGCCATAATTCATCCTAATTTTGCTTTGTGGAGAGGAATATTCTGCAATTGCGCTCCTTCCAGATCTTCCAAAGGAGAAGCTTCCAGATGCGGTTGAGGATGGGATTATTGAAGGTGTGGATACACCAACCAACAATTGTGTTATCAACTCCCTCCATGTTTCAATCAGATGTGTGCATCATGAGGGTGCCTTGATCCCAAATGAGGGAACTAAAGGAACATTGATTGAGAATATGCTCCTATTTTTCCTCCAATTTTAGGCACAAGTGGTAGATGGAGGGTCCTATGAATCCTCTTTTCATCAGGTTGTCCCAAGTGAGGATGATTTTGTGCACAATGAGCCAGAGGAAGGTGTTGATCTTTGTCCAAAACTTAGAATCCAAAATATTACTCTAGATGTGGGCTTTGGGTAGTGTAGAGAAGTTGGATTGTAGAAGATATACCTTTTTGATTTGAAAGTTCCTTTGGGGGTGTGTCCCCAATGTAGTATATTTGGTCTATGTTTACTTTGATTCGGTGCATATTGGCCTATGTCTGTCGTTGTTCTAGAACCAGATGGTTCAGAGATCCAAATTCTTCTTCTTTGGTTTTCCATCACCTCCAGGTGTCTTGTTGGCCCTCCAGGCACCAGAAATCAACTACTTTTAACCCTTCCCTTTCGGTATGTGGATAGATATTTTTGTGCCATTTTTGTTGGTCGAGAGGCAAAAGTTGTTGCCAGGAATCCATCCAAAATAAGGTTGTGGTTTCATTACCTATTTCCCAAAATGCATGGTCTTGAATGAGGGATATGTTGCATTACGTTGTGCTTCAGATGAGAGAGTGGACGCGACTGTTACTCCATATGATCAACTAGTATTTGTTGGTTGTGCAGCCTGACTATCTTCCTGATTCATAGGTATTTGTTTTCAACCATGTTTATACCCCATGAAGACTGTACACCCCTCCACGCGTGGGGGGGGGGGGGGNGGGGTTGCAATGGGGGCTTTCCCCTTGTGTAGGGTTCAAGGGGCTCATCCCCTCGACTGGGGGGTCCGATGGCATGCGGGCCCCCGGTGGGGATTCCGGGGTGAAGCCCCTGAAGGAAAATTTTCCTTGTAAATGTATAAGTTATGTTATGGTTTTTTTTCCCTAGAAGGAAACCCTCTTTTATGAAGGAATTATATTGTGGCTATGTATCATTGCAGATATTGTCTTTTAAAAGAGGAGATTGTGAAAGAAATAAGAGGAATTTACAGTGGGTGTGTTGTAGGTTGTATCCCTTCATTTTGCTAGATAATAAAAGGAAGGACCTGACAATTTCTCTAGTGGATGTAGCCCACACTAGGTGAACCATGTATCTCTATGTCTCTATTGTATTGTGTATATTCTATGTTTTATTTCTACCTTTGTTTTTATTTTATTGATCCACGATCATGTTTTTCTAACAATTGGTATCAGAGCGAAATGTAACTCGTAGGAAAAGAGGGTTTCTGGGTCATGTGGGAGCAATGGCGGAAGATGGAAAGTTTAGGGTCGAGAAATTTAATGATCAAAACTACCAGTTATGAAAGATGTAGATGTAATATTATTTATATCAGAAGGATCTATTCATACCATTGGGTGGAATAACAAAGAAGTCGACGACCATGAAGGATGAATAATGAGAGGTTCTTGACAGAAAGGCACTAGGAACAATACGACTGAGCTTGAAAGCATCGATGGCTTTCAATATTTCGAAAGAAAAGACAACAAAGGAGTTGATGGACGCATTGTCTAAATTGTATGAAAAAAATTCGGTGTCTAATAAGGTATTTTTAATGAAGCAATTATTTAATATGAAGATGTCAGAAGGTGGGTCTGTTGCAGATTTTTTAAATGAATTTAATACAGTTACTAATCAACTAAGTTCTATAAAAGTGGACTTTGATGATGAGTTCATGGCTCTTCTAATCCTATGCTCATTTCCAGAAAGATGGAATGGCTTGGTCATGGCTATAAGTAACTATGTCTCTGGTTCAAGCACTTTAAAATTTGATGATGTTGTTGGTGTTATCCTTAGCAAGGAAATGCGACAAAAAAACATAGGTGAGACATTAGGTAAAGCCTTAAACATGGAGAACAGGGGAAGGAAAAAGGATAGAGGAAAGGGCTAAGGGAACTGTGGGAATTATAGGAAGGGAAGATCCAAATCTAGACTGGGAAAGATAGAGTGTTCGAATTGTGGGAAGAAATTACATATGAAGAAAGACTGCAGAGCTCTAAAGAAACAAAGAGATGGACAGCAGGAGAAAAATCAAGAAGCAAATGTAACATGTGATGTGTTACAAGAGGCTTTGATTCTTTCTGTAGATAATATTTCTGAGTCTTGGGTAGTAGATTCAGGAGATTCATTTCATGCCACACCCCATAGGAAACATTTTCTAGATTATGTTGAAGGTGATTTTGGACAGGTTCATTTGGGTGATCATGGACCATGCAAAATTGTTGGAATGGGAAAGGTAAAAATAAAAAAGTAATGGAAACCAATGATTGTTGAAAGAGGTCAAACGTGTTCTAGATCTAAGGAAAAATCTAATTTCAACAGGGCAGTTGGAAAGTGAAGGTTGTATATCCATATTTACAGATAAGGTGTGGAAGGTCACCAAAGGATCACTGGTGATAGCAAAATGAGAGAAGGTAGGTACATTGTGTTTATGTATTGGAAATACTGAATCTTCTATCTCCTTAGCTTCTACAGGAGTAGATACAACACTGTGGCATCATAGGCTTGGACACATGAGTGAGAATGGGATGCAGATACTTCAAAAAATAAACTTGTTTTTAGATCTTAAACAAATTGATTTGGATTTATGTGAGCATTGTGTTTATGGAAAACAAAAGAGAGTCATATTTCTGAGAGTCGGAAAAGACGAGAAGAGTGAAAGGTTAGAGCTTGTGCATACATATGTATGGGGACTAGCTCATGTATCATCTCTTGGTAGCTCTCATTAGTATGTTACTTTTATTGATGATGAACCTAGAAAAACTTGGGTTTATTGCATTTGACAAAAATCGGATGTTTTTGATACTTTTAAGAAATGGAAAGCTTTGGTTGAGAATGAGACAGGAAAAAGGTTGAAGTGTCTCAGATCAGACAATGGAGGTGATTATTGCAGCAAGGAGTTTGATGATTGTTGTTCATACCATCGGATTCGTAGAGATAAAACAGTTCCAGGAACACCACAAGAAAACGGTGTGTCAGAAAAGATGAACAAGACAATCATGGAGCATGGAAGGAGTATGAAATTGCATGTTGGGTTTCCCTTACAGTGTTCAGCAAATGTTGTAAATACTTATTTTTACTTAATAAACATAGGACCTTCAATCTCTTTGGATGGTGGAATTCCAGCGGAGGCATGGACAGATAAAAAGGTAAACTATTATTTTTTTAAGACTTTCGGTTGTGAAGCATTTGTCCATATTGATAAAGAAAATAGAACAAAGCTTGAGGCAAAATCCAATAAGTGTACCTTTATTGGATACGATGCTAATGATTTTGGTTATCACTTATGGGATTATGAAAATCACAAAATATTTAGGTGTAAATATGTCATATTCAATGAGAAGGTCATGTACAAAGATCAGTTGCAGAGAAAGAAAGAGGAAAAAGAAAAACCAGAATGCAGAGTGCTTGATGAGATCACTGAAAAGGAAATTCCAAAGGTACTAGAAAATGAAAATGTACAACAAAAGGAGCAGGAGGTACCTGAAACTCTTGTAAGTGTTGTTAGAATATCTACCAGGTTAAGTAGACCCCCTGAACGATACTCTCCTTCATTGTATTATTTATTGTCAACTGATTCTGGTGAACCATAATGTTATGAAGAGGCAATGCAAGTAGACACTAAAAAGAAGTAGGAGCAAGGCATGAAAGAGGAAATGGATTACCTGGTAAATAACCAGACTTGGGATTTGGTTCAGTTGTCTGCAGGAAAAAGAGCATTGCAAAATAAACGAGTTTACAAGTTGAAGGAAGAAGATGGAGGAAAAAAGTGGTGCAAGGCTAGACTTGTTGTAAAGGGGTTTGCACAAAAGAAAGGTATATATTTTGATGAAATATTTTCTCATGTTGTTAAGATAACTTCAATTAGGACTATTTTAAGTCTTGTGGCACTATAATATTTGCATCTTAAACAATTAGATGTAAAATGACTTTTCTCCATGGGGATTTGGATGAAGAGATTTATATGCAGCAACCACAACGGTTTGAGGTCAAAGGGAAAGAAAAATCAGTATGTAGGTTGAAAAAGAGCTTGTATGGCCTAAAGAAATCTCCAAGGCAGTGGTATTTGAATTTTGACATCTTTATGACAGAACAAGGTTATAGTAGATGTCATTCTGATCATTGTTTCTATTTTAAAAATGATTGAAAATGGAAGCTATATTATCTTTCTATTGTATGTAGATGGCATGCTTGTTGCACGGTCTAATATGCAGGATATAAATGTGCTCAAGAAGAAATTAGCTAATTCATTTGCGATGAAGGATTTGGGTGTTGCAAAGAAAATCCTTGGTATGAGAATAACAAGAGATAGGAAAAATCAAAATTTGGCATTGTCTCAAGGTGAGTACATAGAAAAGATGTCGGAGAGGTTTAGAATGTAGAATGCAAAACCAGTAAGTACACCTTTGTCCAACCATTTCAAATTAACCAAATAAATGTGTTCGGAGACACAGGACGCGATTAAATACATGTCCAGGGTCCCTTATTCATCAATAGTTGGCAGCTCGATGTATGTGATGGTTTGCACAAGACTAGATATTGCAAATGTAGTGGGGGTTGTGAGTAGGTATATGAACAATATAGGTAAAGAACATTGTGAGGCAGTAGAGTGGATCCTCATGTATTTGAAAGGTATTGCTATTCATACATTATGTTTTGGAGGTTTATAAACTATTATACAAGGATATGTTGATTCAAATATGGGAGGAGATAAATATAGCAGGAGGAGCACCACGAGGTATTTTTTTATTGTAGGTGAAACATCAGTAAGTTGGATTTCAAAACTACAAAAGGTTGTTGTAATTTCAACAACAAAAGCAGAGTATGTTGCTCCTACAGAGGCTAGTAAAGAGATGATTTTGTTACATAGGTTTATGGAGGAATTGGGAAAGAGGCAAGAGAATATAAGGTTGTACTGTGACAGTGAGAGTGCCATTCATCTTGCAAAGAGATCAACCTTCCATTAAAAGACTAAGCATATACAACTCACATACCATTTCATACGATCTGTCTTGGAAGATGGACATCTGAAGTTGGAAAAGATACATACTAGCCAGAATTCTGTAGACATGTTAACAAAGGGAGTAACCAGGGAGAAGCTGAGTTCCTGCTTAGTTTTAGTTGGTCTTCAATCATGAAGGCAAAGATGAGAAATTTTCCAGGTCCAAGAAGGATCATAGTCCAACAGATACAACAACAATGGAGTTGTTGTGTTCAATCTCCAAGTGGGAGATTGTTGGTTGTGGAGCTTGATTATCTTCTTGATTCAGAGGTCTTTGTTTTAAACCATGTTTATACCCCATGAATACTGTACACCCCTCTACACGGGGGGGGAAGGGGATTTCCCTCCTTGCAGGGTCCGGGGGTAAGTGGGCCCTCGAAGAAAAAATTGCCTTATAAATATATATTATAATTTCATAGTAAATCTGGACTGTTCATTATAAGGTCATTGATCTGGTGATAGAAGTTATGTTAGGGTTTTTTCCATAGAAAGAAACTCTCTTTTATGACAGAATTGTATTGCATCTATGTATCATTGCGAATATTGTATTCTGAGAGAGGAGACAGTGAGATAAAGAAGAAGAAGTTACAGTGGGTGTGTTGTAGGTTGTATCTCTTCATTTTGTTGGATAATAAAAGGAAGGACCTAACAATTTCTATGGTGGATGTAGCCCACACTAGGTGAACTGCGTATATTTGTGTCTCTATCGTATTGTGTATCTTTTGTGTTTTATTTCTGCATTTTTATTTTATTTTATTGCTCCACAATCCTGTTTTTCTAATAGTATTCTCACACCGTGTTGGCATATTTGTGTCTCCATAATCTGGCCCAAATTTTGGTGGGATACATGAGACACCTCCACCATATTTTCACACCCAAAATCTGGTTAAGGGTTTGTGGATCTCTTAATCCCAAGCCCCCTACATGTTTTGGTTTACACTACTCCTTCTAATCGACTAAGGTCCATTTGTGACCTACCTTTATGCATTTCCAAAGGAATTTTCACTAGATGCTTTTTATGGTAGTGAGAATATAAATGGGGGTATCAAGACCATAAAATCTGTATAAAAGAATGGCTTGTAGGATTGATTTAAGAAGGACTAGACGACTGACCAAATTGAGGGTTCAAAAGGTCCATGAGTTTGATCCTTTTCTAGAAGGACGTGATAATGTCTTCCCAAGAGTTAATATGAAGTGCATTGTCAATGAGAGGGACTCCTTTATATTCGTATGGAAGGTGTTGGCACAGGGTCATAACCGAGGTTCAACGCTACAACAACGCATCAACAAAACCCTAACTACCAACCCTTTCGACAACATCTATGAAGCATACAAAGTCTCACCCGAGGTAGAGGTAGGGGTGGTTGCAGGACTCATATGTGAGAAAATTTAGCTGGGACACAGATCTGTGATTGTAATACCTTAACAGAGCACATAGTAATTACAGTTCGTTAATATTCAGCATTAGTTCACAGCGCAACTAAACTCTAACAACATATCAGTGCAACATTCACACAGATCCAATAGATTCAATCACTAAGCATACCAACATAGATCAGAGCTATCATTCATTCACATTATTCAGCACTAAGCTATCATATCAGATTCATCTACCATCTAACAACGCACTAAGAATTGAATCACACAAACAAGAGAGCAATCATAAATCACAAAGAATTCATAACACGATATATACGTGGTTCACCCCCTCCCTAGAGCTACGTCCACCAACTCTTTGTCTTCATTATTAGCTTCTTTCAATCTTCTTACATGCACAAAGCCTCCAAATCAACTCCGCAGAGGACAGGAGATCTGCGCACCTCGCCTGATCCTCCTTCCCCCATTAAATCTAGGCACAGAGCCTTACACAGTGTTTTACAGTCGCTTGCACTTAGCCTTGCAAGTCTCACACAGTGCACACAAATCCAAATCACACAGATCTACTTTTGCACTTAGCAACAATGGCTCACTCTGACTAGTCACTACTTCTTACATCGCCTAGAATTCTATTTATTCATTACAAAACATGCCTAAGCATGGGTAAACCCATGGGTCGACATCCTCATACCCATTACATAAGCCCAAAACCCAAAAATCCCTAAAAAGGGGCCGAGATCCTGTGATCTCCACTTCGACTTCCGCTCTGCCTTTGACAGCCTGTCGAAGTCCCAAAATGGTTAAAAATGACCAAGGGTCCTCAAAACTTGGTCAAGGGCCAATAGGCCCCCAACACTCACCTATGACTCGTCCCAAGTCACTCTGATATGGGTAGCTCTGCCTCAAAAGCCTCGAGCTTGGCTCGAGCGGCTTCGACCTGTTGTTGTTCCATGACCTCCTGCTCAATGAACTCTTGGATTACTTCTTCATTGACAAGTCCCTCTAAGCATTGTTCAGTTGTAGTGACAATTTTCTCTAGTTCTTCTCCTCGGCCTTCAATATCTACGAATAGTTGGTAAGCCTAATCCTGTATTGGTTGGAGCCTCTGAGTTACTTCCATGACTTTGCTCTGAATGGTGTGGACCTGCTGCTGGGAAGTGTACTGTTCTTGGGATCGCTTCATCCTCTCAATGGATGATAGGGGCTTCAACTGCACCTGTACTATTTTTTCTTGATGCTTCATCCCCTGGAACTCTGACTCCAGTGCCTTCAGTTTAGGATCCTTAGTGAGTTGCTCATAAGTTTTGGAACTGCGATCACTCAGTTGTTTACATTCCATGGCGAGGTCCTTGATTCTTTCGACTGTTCCTTGAGCAGTTGCTTCTCTTTGATATCGCACATCCTGCGGAGTACTGGGCACTGTTCTTAGCTCCATATCTGTGATTCTATGTTGAAGCTGCTGGATTATTTCTGTGAGTTGCGCTACTTGGTGTTCTACTGGTTCTTCCTCCTTCTGTTCCAAGCCTGTCACAGAGCGAAGTGCTCTGTTGACTGCCTCTTTTACTTTGACCTGCTCCATGAGCAACTTTTCTTTCTCCTGTTGGATCTGCGCTCTCTCTTCTTCAAACTTCGCTTGAAGAGAATCCTTCTCCTGTTGCGCAATCCTTCGGTGCTCTGTAACTTCCTCCTGTGCTTGTTTCAGGGCCGTTGTGGCCTGGTCTTTCTCAGCTTGTGCTCGTTGAAGGCGGGCTTTAGTCACATCAGCCAGTCTGCGGAGTTGAGCAGGCTCATCTCCCAACTCTGGTTCTTCTGAGGGTGGGGACGTAGTGGACACTACGTGGCTTGAATAAAGGGCTTGTTGTACACCTCTTAGTTCAGCTTCAATTCTATCATACATGGCTTCTTGTTTTGCTTCGTTTCTTTGCAAAATATCTTCTAAGGCATCTCCTACAGCTGAAATAATGTAGTCGAAGTCATCGACCATGAGTACATTCTGCATCTTTGGTTTATTGGATTTGGACTTCTTCCACGATGAAGGTTTCGTGGGGGAGACCTTCCTTTTATTAGATCGATCGGTGTCATCAAGGAGGTTCTGTGGCGGTGTTACTTTGCCTTGCTTATCTTCTTCTTGTTCTTTTTCCTCTTTGTTTACTTCGTCATCACCTCCTCCACTAGGTGACTCGGATGCGGTCTCTTCTGATGTGTCGTGTACTTCCTGTATATCTTGCTTATTTTTCTTCCTGCTACTGCTTGGGGCATCGTACGCTTCGCGAGTAACCACTGGGTTTCCAATCAGGTCTGGGTCAGACAGTTCTGTGGGATCAAAAGGGATAAGGAGTTATGTAGGCTAGTATTTAATGATTTCTTCCAGGTCCTTTGTAGTGAGCTTGTAGTAGTAATGAAGTTCTTCTTTTCTTTCATCGGTGCGTGCAGTAATATAAATAAAATTCCTATCTGTGCAGAACTTCATAAGAGGCCTAAACCTGTCCAGGGTGTTCGACGTCATATGCGGGAAGGACTCAATAGCCCTCTTAAGCTGCAGGTAGTAGGTATGAAATACTGTATTTGACTGCCACTGCTTTTCCGTATTGCTTGAATACCAGAGCATGGTGAACTTTGCAGCAAACGACTCGAATGGCTCGATCTCAGGGAAGGTCGCACCTTCTGGCATCTCCCAAGAAGTAAACATGATGAGGATCAAGAGCCAGCTTAAGGGAAACTCATAGCCCTAATCCTGAGCTTCGCGACAATCCAGTTCGATCTGGTTAACTAGGTACTTCACCCAGTTCATCTGTAGGCCTTCTGCGCATTTCTCAGCGATGTCAACGACAAACCATGTAACCTGCATGGGTCTGTTCTTTCTTACTATCTTTCCTGCAATTAATTATCTTTCCTGCAATTAATTGGCATGCTAGGTGCACTGCGCCATTCTGGATGGAGGCTAACTTGTAGCCTTGCGTTCCCTTATCAACATCATTGTATGTTTCTTTAATTGTATGTGCGAAGGTGCGATCTGCAACTTTTCTTGGGTAAAAGTCTTGTGGGTTTGGTACCTGCATGCTTAGTCCGATGATCCTATGGATTAGCGTCGGATCGACAATGATACGTCTGTCCAAACACAGATAGCCACCATGGAAGCATGACAGGAGGAGCTTAACACAAGAATTAACCTCCTGGTGCCTTCCAAAATGTGGAATCTTCATTACATTCAAAATGGTGGACCGCGCGAGGTTCATCGTCCCCGACTGATGAATGATCTTCATCTTATTTCCCTTCGTCTTGGTCAGATATTGTGAGGTGCGAGCATGCCATAGCTCTTATGGTCTTCCAGGTTATAATCACTAATATTCAAGGTTGGAATCCTCTCTAGCTATGGTCTGACTATGTGTATCCCCTTCAGGAGATACACAGTGATGAAGGTGTAATCGAAGTCCCTCAGGACACTGTTGTGATTCACTACAGTGACCAAGGGTGGGATGTACTCGGGTAGGATGGACGGTAATAACATCGCATTTGCCAAGTCATCTCTATGCTTGGTTCTTTTCTCAGTCGCAGCTTGAGATGGTCTGAATCCGTGAGAAGCCGACGGGGAGACTTGCACTCCTCTCATCGATGAAGCTTGTATGCCCACATACATTACCTTTTCAGTCATGTAGTCGATGAGTATCTCCTTCACAGACTCTTCAACTACGCTAAATTCTTCGAACATACACGCTCGTGGATGACTAGCTCGGTTTGGAGAGAAACTATTCAATGCAACGGGATGGATGGAAATAACTCGATGATTACTGCATGAAATCAACTAATCTGTGAGCTCAGATAATCACGGGTGGAAAAAGTGTTATCGGTGCAAGGCTCGATGGAATAAGCAGACAACTAGGTAACATATCTTTCCAACGGGCGAGAAGCCTTCATTAATGCAGTTCTGTCCGTTATGACTCAGTCCCGACGATCTGATGGTGATATTTCTTGCCATAACTATTGTTCTAACCATTCGGGTCGTCGGGATAATGGTTATAATGTCTCCAACAATCATATTTCTTCACCATGGTGAAGTGCCATGTTGTGTTGTACTGGTATCCCGACGAAGTTCAGATTCTGGAATCCTTCCTTCTACGTAGTTCCTTTTGGAGCTTTATGTAACTTTTCTATCTTTGTTTTCTTCTTATTGAGCTTTCTAGCCTTCTTCCTGGTGATCTTCGTCTCAATATTCCTTTTTCCATTCTGATTCTAATCTTCTCTGGGCATAGTAAATTCGCACTGTTGATGGTATTTACTAGGATTCAAGGGAAATACTTCTTCTTTGTCTGGTGTAGGTGATCTACTCTCCTGTACAGATAGGTGTCTCAAGTCCTCGTGTGTCTTTTCAACTTCAACATCCAAGTTTCTGGTTCTGAATAACTTCGATCTGTTCTCATGTTCTTCAATCAAATGTGTGATCCTCCTAGTCATGAAATCTTTTAATTCTTTCTTCTTCTGCTCTAAGACTTCCTCTTCTTTTCTTCTGTCTTGATCCTTTTCGATCCAAGGTTTTCCTAGTAACATAGCAAATGGAACATTATTCTTAATAAATTTAACAACCTCAAAATCTTCTTCTGTCGAAGTTTCATGAACACTCATAGATATCTGGGTAAGTCTTCCACATAGGGTTATCAACTTTCCTCTAAATAATCCTATTCCTCCCAATGAAGGAATCATAGTAGGCTTTCCTAAAATTTCCCAAGTTATTTTTGTCATGATATTTGCCTATGTTTCCTTATCAAGAACGCAGTCAATGTCGAAGTCTCATATTCTTGTTTCTGTGCATTCTTTTTCTTTGAATATCTCTGGTAAGTTGATGTTTCTGTGATCATTCAGGGTTTCTTTCATTTGCAATAATACAATTTATGATTCTTTCTGGGGTTCTTCCATGATCTTAGTTTCTTGACCTTCCTTAGGGTTTTCTTGTCTCATATTCATTCTTTCAACCTTAGTAATCATTTTAGGGCAATCCAGAACTTCATGATCCATAGCTTTACAACAAAGACAACTGGGTCTTCTACCAAGGCATTCCTTAGCAAGATGTCTCGGTCTTCTGCAATTGTAACAAAGAGTTAATCCTCTCTTTCTCTTAAATGATCCCTATCATTTCTTGTACTACGCACTAGGATCATGGTAGCTAACCTGCAAAAAAGTATTTCTAGGATCCTGCATCCATTTGTTAGTCCAAACATTCTTTCTATGCATAGGAATACCTTATCTTTCACTATTCTTATCAGATCTACTCATATCAAATCTTATTTCTTTTAATTGTGCCCTAGTTTTCAGATTAGGATAATATTTATCAAATATACCTAGATCCATATTTTTGAAACAAAAATTTCCACTTATCTTACATTTTCAATCAAAATTTCTCACTATTCTTACCTTTCTCAGAGCACAAAACTTCAAGATCTTACCTTTTTTCTTCAAATCAGACTTCTCTTCTTAGCACAATGTTTCACAATCCAAGTAGAGTACTATGCACTAGGGCAATAGATTTACACATAGAGATTTCACATTTTCAGGTCAGATCTTCGCACAGAGCTTATGCTTCCTCAGTTCCCAGCAATCACAGTTTCAGGTAATATCTTCGCACATAGCTTCTTCTTCCTCAGTTCCTAACAATCACAGTTTTAGGTCAGATCTTCGCACAAAGCTTCTTCTTCCTCAGTTCCCAACAATCACAGTTTCACGTCCCCACAACTGAACCATTTGTTGGCATAGGGGCAGACCTAGGGTTCAACGCTACAACAACACACCAACAAAACCCTAACTACCGACCCTTTCGGCAACACCTACGAAGCAGATGAAGTCTCACCCGAGGTAGAAGCAGGGGTGGTTGCGGGACTCAGATGTTTTCAACCTTAGCTGGGACATAGATATGTGATTGTAACACCTTAACAGAGCACTTAGTAATTATAGTTCGTTAATATTCAACCTTAGTTCATAGCGCAGTTAAACCCTAACAACAAATCAGCGCAGCATTCGCACAGATCCATTAGATTCAAGCACTAAGCATACCAACAGAGATCAGATCTAGCATTCGTTCACATTATTCAGCACTAAGCTATCATATCAGATTCATCTATCAATCATCTAACAACGCACTAAGCATTGCATAACACAAACAAGAGAGCAATCATAAAACACAAAGCATTCATAACACAGGATATACGTGGTTCACCCCCTCCCTAGGGCTACATCCACCAAATCTTCGTCTTCTTTATTAGCTTCTTTCAATCTTATTACATGCACAAAGCCTCCAAATCAACTCCGCAGAGGATAGGATATCTACGCACCTCACCTGATCCTCCTTCCCCGAGTAAATCTAGGCACAGAGCCTTACACAGTCTTTTACAGTCGCTTGCACTTAGCCTTGCAAGTCTCACACAGTGCGCACAAAGAAAAATCACACAGATCTACTTTTGCACTTAGCAACAATGGCTGACACTGACTAGTAACTACTTCTTACATTTCCTAGACTTCTATTTATTCATTACAAAATAGGCCTAAGCATGGGTAAACCCATGGGCCGACATCCCCATACCCATTACATAAGCCCAAAACCCAAAAATCCCTAAAAAGGGGTCAAGATCTCGCAATCTCCTCTTTGACTTGCGCTCCACCTTCGATAGCCTGTCGAAGTCCCAAAATGGTAAAAAATGACCAAGGGTCCTCAAAACTTGGACAAGAGCCAATAGAAGGGATCCCTTGTTGAAGCCAAGGATATGAGCTATGAAGGATTGGATTGATCCGGATTATTTTTGACACGAAATGAGAGCGGGGATATAATAAAGTAATGTATAGAGATATCTTGGATATCCAATAATATAACATAAATGTATCAGATATGCAACCATAAACACAAAGATACAGTAATACACAATTTTCTATTAATGAGAGAAAATGTACAAAGACTGTAAAAATACAGAGTGAAATATTCGCTAGAATGGTGGCAGCTTATCTCTGAGAAGAGATGTGATGGATACTCACATCTGTGAGAATATGATTTTACAATGAGGCTCCAAAGGCCTTTTTATCATAAATAAAATCCAAAACCCTAACCCCAGAAGATGAAAATCCAACAGTTTTGTGGACCCCGTTTTAGGTAGTTTGGTGTATCAACTTCTCGGGGGCGTAACTTTGGCATACGATCTCCGTCTGGGGCACACGATAGCTCGTTGGAAAAGTATCACCGATGAGATTAATTTAGTAGTATCAATGAGAGACTTTGGATATCATTGAGAATATCGATCCCAAAAAAACTTCATTTAGGCCCTCAAAATGGCCCCAACAGTTGAAAATTGCTAAAAATAGTAAACTACCAAAATTGCCAGAATTTTTTTTTGAACCAGTTGGAAAAGGTGGGTGGACACCGATATCCACTTGGATCAATCCTCTCTCCTTAGGAATAAATGGTCTCTATTGCGTTGAGTGCCTGGGGGAGAGGGGAAAACGTTTGTTGAATCTGCATCTTGATGAGTTGCTTGCCTTGTTGGAGAAGTTGCGCTGCTTAGCTTGTTGAAGGTTGTCACAAACTTGTGGTTGGAATGGTTGAACCTTTTTAACCAGTCTGGCTACATGAGATGCCTATGTAGAATAAATCTTTACACTTTGCTGCAATCTTTTCGACCTGCTTCTGTTGGATAGAAGGTGCTTGAGACAAGGTTGTAGTGGTTGCAATATCCTTCTGTTCACCTTTTGAACAAATTGTGAAGAAGTTGAATTTTATAGTATGATATACTACCTTGCAGCACTGTTTAGGTGGAACAATAGTCGGAACTACCTATGGTGTTTTGTAGAGATGACCCCACAGAGAAACAATGACACTGCGGGGTTGAGACTCATAAACAACATGGCGCTTCCAAATATATGGTTTTCCAAAGAGAACATCACATACATCCAGTGGGGCAACATCACATAATACTTCATCCTTGAAGGGCTGGATGCCATATGACAATTGACTCTGTTGGCTGACACGAAGATCTTGTCCTTGGCAAAGCCACCCGATGTTGTATGGATGCAGGTGTGGTGTTGTTGACAATCCCAACTGTTTGACGACCTCTCCTGAGATGAGGTTCTTCTGACTTCCGCTATCAACAATAGAATGCAACAGAGTCCCCTTCACCCACATCTGTGGATGAAAAAGACGCTCCCCCTCTTCTGGGTCCGTTGGTTTTTCTGGTTGAATTGTTGCGGTCGTGACAATAGAAGTGGGGTCTGCATCGATGATTTTTCTTTTACCAGTATTTTCAGAATCAGGGTTCATCTCCTTGTCTTTGATATCGGCCACCAATGACTGTTTTGAGCAACATTCATCGGTGTTGTGTCAGGGGATTTTTTGGAAATCGCACTATTTTCCGGTGTCATTCTTCGTCTTCCCGTGACCCTTCTTTTCTTGTGGCTTAGAATTGTTTTCAGGAAGTTGTTTGTTAGGGCCATCTTTTTCATACTTTGGTTTTTATGGATTTGCAGATCCGAAATCCCATTTGTTTTGGTGCTTAAATTTCTTATCAATTTTAACAACATATCGATACGCAACACCGAGTGATGAGATATCCAGAAAATCCATTTCAGTTTTGATGTATTTCTGTAGAGCCCTGCGGTATTTAAGAACCAAATGTCGCTCAAAGTCTTTGATACCCATATTGGTGTGTAAGGTATGGAAGGTATTGGTGAATTATGGCACTGCTTTGCCCCTCTCTTGCCACAATGTGTTCCATCTCATGTATTGGTCCTCATAGTTTCGAACAAGGTAATATTGTTCATTTACCGCATCCACAAAAATATACCAAGTGGGCTTGACCCCATATATTCCTGACTCTTCTGTGAAAATTTTATCCCAATAAGTTTTCCACCAATGTTTGACATGGAGGAGAGCCTTAAGGAGTGAGAAGGTGATCTTTCCCTGTCGGAGAAATTATGAACAAAGAATTAACCTTCTAGCATATTTAACCATTTTTCTAGGGCATCTGCATCTATTTGTCCTTCAAATATGGGAATAACAAAATTAACTTGTACCTTGAAAAGAGAGGTGCCTCCAAAGTGACCTCTTGATGAATATGCACCTATTTTTATTGGTAGGCGTTGAAGGATGAGGGTAAAATTCTCCATCATTTCGTCCCTCTGTCGCGTGAGAGCTTGTTCAAGCAACATATTAATAGAATCGTCTGCTCTGTCATTTTTCTTTTCTTCCGCCACGGAGGGTTTCTTTGGAGTGAGAGAGAAATTTTTCTCAAGAGAAACAAGCTCTATACCCAACTTGCTATACTCGGACCCCGTCGGGGACATGCATTGAAAAACGATCAAGAGAAGCCTCCTCTGATACCATTGATCCAAATTATTTTCGGCACAAAATGAGAGCGGAGATATAATAAAGCAATGTACAAAGATATATTGGATATCCAATAATATAACATAAATGTATGATATATGCAACCATAAAAACAGAGATATAGTAATACACAATTTTCTATTAATGAGCGAAAATGTACAAAGACTGTAAAAAGACAGAGTGAAAGATTCACTAGAATGGTGGTAGCTTATCTTTGAGAAGAGATGTGACGGATACACGTATTCGTGAGAAGATGATTTTACAATGAGGCTCCAAAGTCTTTTTTATCATAAAGAAAATCCAAAGCCCTAATCCCAGAAGATGAAAATGCAACAGTTTTGTGGACCCCGTTTTGGGTAGTTTGGTGTATCAACTTTCCAGGGGCGTAACTTTAGCATATGATCTTTGTTTGGGGCACACGATAGCTCGTTGGAAAGGTATTGTCAAGAAGATTAATTTAGGGGGCTATATCAGAGCCTCTAACTATTATTGAGAATATCTATCCAAAAGAACTTTCATTTAGGCCCTCAAAATGGCACGGAAGTTAAAAACTGCTAAAAATAGTAAATTACTAAAATTGTCAGAAAATTGTTTTGAGCCAGTTGGAAAAGGTCGGTGGCCATTGATATTCACCTGGATCAATCCTCCCTCCTTAGGAAGAAATGGTCTCCATTGCATTGAGTGCCCCGGGGAGAGTGAAAAGAGTACGTTGAATCTACATCTTGATGAGTTGTTTGCCTTGTTGGAGAAGTTGCGTTGCTTACTTTGTTGAAGGTTTTCACGAACCTGTGGTTGGAAGGGTTGGACCTTTTTAACCATTTTGGCTACATGAGATGCCTGTGTGCAGAATAAATCTTTACACTTTGTTGCAATCTTTTCGACATGCTTCTGTTGGATAGAAGGTGCTTGCGCTAAGGCTGTAGTGGTTGCAGTATCCTTCTATCCACCTTTTGAACAAATTGTGAAGAAGCTGAATTTTGTAGTATGAGATATTATCTTGCGTCACTTTTTAGGTTGAATAATAGTCAGAACTACCTCTGGTATTATGTAGAGATGACCCCCCAGAGAAACAATGACACTGTGAGGTTGAGACTCATAAACAACATGGTGCTTCCACATATATGGTTGGCTCAAGAGAACATCACAGACATCCAATGGGGAAACATCACATAATACCTCATCCTTGAAGGGATGAATTCCGTATGACAATCAACATTGATGGATGACACGAAGATCTAGTCCCTCGTGAAGCCACCCGATGTTGTATGGTTGTGGGTGTGGTTTTGTCGACAATCCCAACTGTTTAACGACCTCTGTTGAGATGAGGTTCTTTTGGCTTCCGCTATCAACAATAAAATGTAGTGGGGTCCCCTTCACCCACATCTGTGAAAGAAAAAAATGCTCCCCCTCTTCTGGATCTGTTGGTTCTTATGGTTGAATTGATGTGGTCGCGATAAAAGTGGTGGGGTCTGTGTTGATAATCTGTCTCTTATTAGTATTTTAAGAATCAGATTCGGAATCAAGGTTCAGCTCCTTGTCATTGATATTGACCACCAATGATTGTTTTGAGCAACATTCATCGGTGTTGTGCCAGGGGATTTTGTGTAAATCGCACCATTTTCCAATGTCCTTCTTTTTCTTCCCGTGACCCTTCTTTTCCTGTGGCTTAGACTAGTTTTCAAGAAGTTTTTTGTTAGGGTTGTCTTTTTCATACTTTGGTTTTTGTGTATTTGAAGATTCAAATTCCCATTTGTTTTGGTGCCTAAATTTCTACTCGATTTTAACAGCATATCGATACGCAACACCGAGTGACGAGATATCCATAAAATCCATTTCAGTTTGGATGTATATGTGTAGAGCCCCGTGGTATTTCATAATCAAATGTCGCTTGGAGTCTTTGATACCCATCTTGGTGCGTAAGGTGTGGAAGGTATTGGTGAACTCTGACACTTCTTGACCCCTCTCTTGTCGCAATGTGGTCCATCTCGTGTATTGGTCTGTTGATTAAGGTTGGTTGTCATTGATGTCAACCCTTGAAAAAAGCCCCGCAACACAAAGGTTTGGGTAATGGAACCAATATTGTTTGATTTAAAGATGACTCATTATTGTTTTTTCATGGTTGATAAGAAGTAAATATGGATGAACTCCAAAATAGTCCCCTTATGGTGAAAGCTCTCACGGGAAGACGTTTTGCAGAGTAAGAGAACCCATGATTAATTATGGAATAATGAGATGAAGGACAATGAATTTGTTAGGTAAACTAACCTAGATGGATAGTGCTTGTCATTCCATTTCCGGTGGTATGTGGAACGCTACATAACTTCTCACGGTTAGAGAGTTATGACCATGAGAAGTTGGAGACCCTAAGTTTGGGTAATGGACCCAAGTTTTTTTTTATGGATAACGGTATGCGTTATGATATATTTTAAACTAATACTATTCTATATGGATAGTACATGTCATTCTATTTCTAGTGGTATGTGAAAAGTCACATAACTCCTCACGGTTTGATAGTTATGGCCTTACAAAGTTGGAGGACTCTCATATGTCATCTAGAAGCCCCAAAAGGTCAAAGTAGTCAAAGTGGTTTAAGAGATTTTAAAAGGTAAATAATAAAGTGAAGTAATGAGTGTATTGTAATTCAAAGTGAATACAAAATAAATTATTTCAATAATAAATTTAATGGAGAAATTAGAAGTGGGTTAACCCTAAAATAAGGAAAGTGGGGCCAAGTGACCTAGAAGATGTTTTTAAGGAAGCTACTTGGAGAGTATAAATAAGAGACAAGACTCTCTTATTTTAATCACTTGAGAATATTGAATATCTATAGGTGTCTTAGGTAACCAAGGATATCTAAGCTGAAATTCTGAGGGAAGGTAAAGAAAAGAAGGCCGAAATGCAAGTAAAGATAAACTCTTTTGATGGTGCTTTCTAAGATATGTTATTTACAGGTCGTCTCACCATTTTCGCTATAAATTTTTTTCTATAATGATCCAGACCGTGAAATTGTTGTTCCATTGAGATAAAATATCTAGGTATCTTTGGTAAACAATTCAGCTTGTGGATCATTTTATTTTTGGAGTTACACTCCGTGGAAAATAGGGTTTGTGGCTAGTCTTGAAACTCGTCAAAAACAAGTGTTTCGGGTAAAAACGTCATAACTTCTTCATAAAAGATCCAAATTTAGTGAAACCAAATGTGTTGGTTAGTGTATAGTATGTAGTATGTTGTGTAATAGTTTCAGATCAATTCAACAAATATTCCGTAAGGGGAACGCTCTACAAGGTCTCTCTCTAGAATAAGCCAGAATTCAACAAGGTATGCCATTTTTGCTATAACTACTTTTCTGAGAGGTTCCAAGTAGTGACACCTGGAGGAATTGCACAAAACATACTGAAGAACATTGTGTATCAGTTTGAGATCTTTATACATTACGGGTACAAAGTTATGATTACTTCAAGTTAGGGTTGTTGACTAATCCAAAACTAGGCATGTGAGACTAAAGAAAAGTTTGATGAAAATGTTAGTCTCTTGTTGTTGAAGTTAAGGAAGGTTTGCAGGAATGTGATCATATACACGATGTCTATTACATATCTACAAATTATATTTGGATGATGAAATTGATGAGGGATTTTGGTTGAAGTACATGTTGAGTACATGGTTGAGAGAACTAGTTGATGAGTTGACACATACATGAGGTGTATAGTTGATGATGTTGGTACATATTGATGAGTCATAGTTGATGAATAGTTAACACATGATTGGTACATACTTGGTACATGGTTGGATGCATTTGTTTATGGTATAGGTTGATTATAGGTTATTTGGTACAGGTTGGTGCATGGTTGATGCACTTGTTTATGGTACAGGTTGATGCATGGTTCAGATTTATTGCTACAGGTTTATAGCGGTATATATCACAGTGACAGGATGACAGTGGTTTCATCATTCTACTTCTACTTTAGGGTGGTAGGACGGGGCAATGACAGGTGGTTGTAGCTACCTTTCAGTTGTAGCCGGAGAACATAGGGGGTTGTAGCCTCCTTCTCGTTGTAGCTAGAGAATTGGGAAGTTGGAGCTTCCCTCAAGTTATAGCCTGAGAAACTAAGGGGTTGGAGCCTCCTTCCAGTTGCAGCTGGAAAACAAAGGAATTTGGTGCTTCCAATAAATGTAATTCTTCAAGACATATAAGAAAAATCATTCCGTGGTTTTCTCCCGATTTGGGTTTCTATGTAAAACACTGGTGTACTGTGTATGTCTATGTTTTTTCATTTGTTCATTTCTTATTTACTCTGCAGTTATTGGATGATAATGATTCATTGATATAACACTTGGATTATATGGTTAAAAAAGATTAAATTGCTCTATTACTGATTCACCCCCCTCTCAATAATCCAACAATTGGTATCAGTGCAGGTTCATTCAGAAATCTGTTTAACCAATGAAAGGTAGATCAAGGAGAGTACCAATTCATATGAAAATGGAATACCACAGTTTGATGGACAAAAGTATGGTTTTTGGAGCATAAGGATGAGGACATATATATAGGCACAGGGATTTCAAGTTTGACAATCAATTGTAGATGGATACACAACACCAACAATTCCACCAACAAATGACAAAGCAGTAAAACTCGATGAGTATAATTCCAAAGACACAAATGCACTTTTGAATGGTCTTAGTGATACGGTATTTACCAAAGTTGCACACTGTAAATCCGCTAAAGAGATTTGGGACAAGCTTCAAAATATTTATGAAGATACAAAAGTCAAAGAAGTAAAGCTTCAAACTTACAGAGGTCATTTTGAACAAATAAAAATGAAGGAAGATGAAGATATCACAACCTACTTCTTATGAGTCAATTAAACAGTGAATGCAATCATAGGATTGGGAGAAGAAATTGAAGAATCTGTAATTGTTCAAAAAATACTAAGATCTTTTCCTATGAGATTCAACCCTAAGATATCAACACTAGAAGAAAGATCGGATCTGGACTCAATAAGCATTGACGAACTGCATGGAATCTTCACAGCATATGAAATGAGAATTGAGCAGGAAAATTCATATATAAAAGAAGCAGCCTTCAAGGCATCCAAAAGATTAATGCAAAAAAAAAGGAACAAGAAGAATATAGAAGCAACAGTGATGCCTCAGAAGATTATGAAGAAGTGGCCAACTTCATCAAAATACTGAACAAGGGAACCAATGGTAGGTATAGAGGTAAGCTCCCTTTAATTTGTTTTAATTGTGATGGTATTGATCATTTTGCTAATAAATGTCCTCATAAGAAAAAGAGAAATGATGAAGGTTACTCAAAAGGAAAACACACATATAAAGACAAAAGAACTACAAAGAAAGTTTTCAAGAAAATCTTATACAACAAAGAAGACATCTCATCATCAGATGAAGATGAAGTCAATGACAATGAGAAATGAAGAGTTCTATTCATGGTAGTAAAAGACTCCGAAGAAGAATATGAAGAAGCCGAAAAAAAATGTGAAGAAGCCGAAGAAGAAATTGAAGAGGCAGAAGTTGACTATTGAGAAGAATTAATATGTTCCATAGAAGTTATTAGAGGAGAAAAGAAGAAAAACAAGAAACTACAAGCAGAACTAGACAAGAAAAATGACACTCCATAACTAGAATAAATGATCACAAAATTGAAGGTTCAAATAGAAGAAGACAAAAGAATTGAAGAAACACTCAAAGAACAACTAGAAAAAAATGACAAGATCACTGGAAACTTGGAAGCAGAGGTTGTCACACTAAGAAATGATATTCAAAAGAAAAATATGCAGAATAGCTCAAAAGTTCTGGATGACATTATCAGCAGTCAAAAATCTCATCTTGATAAGTCTGGACTTGGATACAATCAGATAGAAAATGGATCAAGCTCCAAAACAATAGAGTAAGAAACAAATTCAAAGAGTTATGGAGAAACAGTCAAAGATGATAGAAAGATATACAAAGAATATTACATGGACACTCCTCCACCAAGAAGATTCAGATTTCAAAATCAACAACAGACAGATAGGCCTCAAGAAGAAGAATGATTCATAAGAGCACCTCTTTTCAGAATATCTTCAACTCCCAGGTATCAAACTATATTTTTTGGTTTATGTTATGCATGTAATAATTTTGGACATAAAGCTGTGAATTGCAGAGCTAATAACAGGAAAAGTAACAACTTTGAGAGTTATACATAAAGAGATTATTCAAGGAGACCTAGTGACACACAAAAAAGAAGTTACAACAGGTTTGAATCTTTGAGCACTGAAGTGGAATGTTACAAATGTAACAATTTTGGACAGATGGCCAATGATTGCAAAATGAAAGTCCCTCTTAAAGAACCTCAACAGAATAACAACAGTCATAGACAAGAACCTCAGAAAATGACATGGATAAGAAAGCAAGATCAGTATAACAATGAAAAATGCACAGTCGCTCTACAAGCTAAGAAAAATAAACACGTTTGGTATGTTGACAGTGGATGTTCAAAACACATGACAGGTGATAAAGACAAATTTTTTACATTACAAAAATAAAAAATGGATCAGTCTCCTTCAGAAATGATAATTCATCCAAAATCATTGGAAAAGGCACAATCCGAATTGGGAACAAGAATGAAAAGGCATAAAATATTCTACTGGTAGAAGATATGAAACATAATATTCTAAGTGTGAGTCAAATGTGTGACCAAGGTCATAACTTACTTTCGATTCAGAAAAGTGTGAGATAAGAAAAGAAGGTTTAGGGAAATTGGTCGGTACCACTGCAAGAACTTCAAACAACATATATGTGTTCAGTGAAATTGGAAATGAAAAGTGTTGTCTAGGAAAGGAAGATGAAATTTGACTATGGCACAGAAGAATGGGTCATATGCATTTTGATAACCTTGTCAAAGTCAGCAAAAGAGAAGCAGACAGAGACATTCCCCAGATTACGAAACCAACCAACACTTTATGCAAGCATTGTCAACAAGAAAAACAAACAAAGATCAGGTTCAAATGAAAGGAATATTCAAGAACAAGACCACTCAAAATTGTGCACACTAATCTAGTTGGACCAACTACAACAAAGGGCTTAAAAGGTGCAAAATACTTTATGTTATTAGTTGATAATTATACAAGAATGATTGTAGTTTGTTTTCTCAAGAACAAGTCAGAAGCTTTTGAAAACTTCAAGATCTATAAGGAAATGGTTGAAAATGAGATGGATTCAAAAATCAAATGTTTGAGATCTGATAATGGAGGAAAATTCACTTCAAATGAATTTATGGACTACTGTAGTAGTCATGGAATAAAAAAACAAATCTCCGTTGTTAGGACACCTCAACAGAATGGAGTTGTTGAAAGAAAGAACACGACAGTACAAGAAATGGCTCGAACAATGCTAATGGATTCCAAATTGACAGATATATTTTGGACACAGGCAGTTCATACAACAATTCACATTCAAAACATAGTAATTCTCAGAAACAACACTAATAAAACTCCCTACGAGCTATGGAAAGGAAGACCAACAAATGTGAAGCACTTCAGAGTTTTTGGAAGCAAATGCTACATCAAAAGAGAAAATAGCAGAATGAGAAAGTTTGACTCTCATGTGGACAAATGAATACTTGTTGGTTACTCAAGTACAATGAAAGAATACAAGTGTTACAATCTAAGATTGAACAAAGTTGTGGAAAACATCAACGTAACAATTGATGAAATAGGCAGACTAGAATCAAAGGAAAAAGAAAACAAATCAATGGAACAATTTTTCGAAGAAGAAGATGAAAAAGAAGTAGAAGAGGAAGATGAAGATGAAGAGAATCCGATAGAAGTAGAAGATCAAGTTCAAAAAGTATCTCCAAAGACACCTAGAAAACGAGTACAGAAGAATCATCCTTAAGATCGGATTATTGGAAACAAAGATGCAGGAGTTGAGACTAGAAGAAAAATCTGTTCACCAGAACAAACACACCTAGCACTCTTATCTTCAATTGAACCAAACTGTTTTGAAGAAGCCAACAAGGATGAATTTTGGAATAAGACCATGGATGAAGAATTTGATCAAATAGAGAAAAATGACACTTGACAATTGGTTCCAAGACCAAAGAATAATAATGTGATCGACACAAAATGCGTTTTCAGGAATAAATTGAATGAACATAGACATGTTACAATGAACAAAACTAGATTGGTATGTAAATGATATGTACATATTGAAGAAATCGACTTTGAAGAGACATTTTCCCCAGTTGCCAGAATGGAAGCAATCCGTTTACTTTTATTTTATACATGCTCCAAAAATGTTAAAGTATATTAGATGGACGTAAAATAAGCTTTTTTGAATGAGGAACTTGAAGAAGAAATCTACATTGAACAACCAGAAGGATTTTAGTTGTCAGATAACACAGACTATGTATGTAAATTAAAGAAGGCCTTATGGTCTAAAACAGGCTCCTAGAGCATGGTACTCCAAACTAGATAAGTATCTGCAGCAGGAAGGGTTCAGAAAAGGAAGTGCAGATAACAACCTCTACATCAAGGTAAGTCAAGGTAATATTTTATTAATTGAAGTTTATGTTGATGATATTATTTTTGGTAGTGATGATGACAGGTGAAGCCAGAAATTTGCAAAAGACATGCATAATGAATTTGAAATGTCGTTACTTGGAGAACTATCTTTCTTTCTGGGACTTCAGATATGTCAAAGCAACCAAGAAATTTTTATTTCTCAATCCAAGTATATCAGAAAAATGCTAAAGAGGTTTGGAATGGAAGATTGCAAACCAGTTATCACTCCCATGCAAACCAGTTGTAAGCTGAGAAAATATGATGATTCGAAGTATATAGATCAGAGACAATACGGGTCAATGATTGACAACCTACTATATGTGACAACATCCAGACCAGAGGTAATGCAAGCAGTTGGATAAGTGGAATGCTTTCAAGCATCATTAAAGGAATCACATGTATTAGTAGTAAAGAAGATCTTAAGATATCTCAAAGGAATAGAAGAGTTTGGATTATGGTATTCAAAAGGAAAAGATCTATCACTTATTGCCTACACAGATGCATATTGGGCAGACTGTATTGATGACCGACGAAGCACCAGTGGAGCAACGTTCTACTTAGGTGAGTGTTTGGTATCATGGCTAAAAAATAAACAATCATTAATATCTCTATCTATAGCCGAGACATAGTATATTGCAGCAACATGTTGTACACAGGTTCTTTGGATGAAACAAACTTTGACAAATATACAGGTTGAGTATGATGAGCTCATTCCAATATATTGTGATAATACAAGTGCCATCAGTATCTTAAAAAACCCGGTGATGCACTCCAAGATGAAACGCATTCCAATCAAGTATCACTTTCTACGGGAACATGTTGCAAAAACGAACATCAGAGTTTAGTATGTGGGCACAAAAGAACAAGTGACATACATCTTTACAAAACTACTTCCACGGGAAGCCTTTGAATATCTTCGTCAAAGACTTGGAGTTATTTCTACTCCAAAATGAATGCTTTTTGAATGCTTATCTTATATGTCTTAGATGTATACGAGGAAACACCATAAGAGGACAGTTCAGTCAGGGGGAGCAACCCCGGATGGAAAGATACATTTGCCATTGATGACAAAGGGGGAGAGATTTATCAGATGCAGAGGACAGAGACATGGTTCCACGGGGAGCAGATTTATCAGATACAGAGGATAGAGGCAAATTTATCAGATACAGAGGACAAAGGCATGGTTCTAGGGGGATCATGAGTGATATGATTTTAGTATTGCATCAGAGTGTTTCCATCAATGTCAAAGGGAGAGATTGTTGATTAAGGTTAGTTGTCATTGATGTCAACCCTTGAAGAAAGCCCCGCAACACAAAGTTTTGGGTAATGGACCCAATATTGTTTGATGTAAATATGATTCATTATTGTCTTGTCATGGTTGCTAAGAAGTAAATATGGATGAACTCCAAATTGGTCCCCTTATGGTGAAATCCCTCACGGGAAGACGCTTTGCGGAGTAAGAGAACACATGCTTAATTGTGGAATAATGAGATGAAGGACAATGAATTTTTCAGGTTAACGATCCTATATGGATAGTGATTTTCATTCCATTTCTGGTGGTATGTGGAACGTCACATAACTCTTCACAGTTAGAGAGTTATGGCCATGAGAAGTTGGAGACCCCAGGTTTGGGTAATGGACCGAAGTTTGTTTGATGGATAACGGTATGAGTTATGATATATTTTAAGATAATACTATTCTATATGGATAGTAAATGTCATTCCATTTTTGGTGGTATGTGTAATGTCACATAACTCCTCACGGTTTGAGAGTTACGGCCTTACGAAGTTGAAGGACTCCCATATGTCATCTAGAAGCCCCAAAAAGTCAAAGTAGTCAAAGTGGTTTAAGAAATTTTAAAAGATAAATAATAAAGTGAAGTAATGAGTATATTATAATTCAAAGTGAATACAAATAAATTATTTCAATAATAAATTTAATGGAGAAATTAGAAATGGGTTAACCCTAAAATAAGGAAAGTGGGGTCAAGTGACCTAGAAGATGTTTTTAAGGAAGCTACTTGGAGAGTATAAATAAGAGCTAAGGCTCTCTTATTTTAATCACATTTGAGCATATTGAATATCTATAGGTTTTTGAGGTAACCAAGGATATCTAAGCCGAAATTCTGAGGGAAGGTGAAGAAAAGAAGGCCGAAATGCAAGGAAGGATAAATTCTTTTGATGGTGTTTTCTAAGGTATGTTATTTACAGGTCATTTCACCATTTTCGCTATAACATTTTTTCTATAATGATTCAAATAGTGAAATTTCTATGCCATTGAAAAAACATATCCAAGTATTTCTGGTAAACAATTCATCTTGTAGTTCATTGTATTTTTGGAGTTACACTCCATGGAAAATAGGGTTTGTGGTTAGTCCTGAAACTAGTCAAAAACAGGTGTTTGAGTAAAAACGTCATAATTTCTTCATAACATATCCAAATTCAGTGAAACCAAATGTGTTGGTTAGGTTCCAGTCTGCAGTATGTTGTGTAATAGTTTCATATCAATTCAACAAATATTTCGGGCAGAGAATGCTCTACAAGGCCACTCTCTAGAATAAGCCAGAATTCAACAAGGTATGTCATTTTTGCTATAAATCTTTTTCTGAGAGGTTCCAAGTAGTGACACCTAGAGGAATTGTATAAAACACATTGAAGAACATTGTATATCAGTTTTAGATCTTTATATATTATAAGTACAATGTTATGATTACTTCAAGTTAGGGTTGTTGACTAATCTAAAACTAGACATGTGAGACTGAAGAAAAGTTTGATGAAAATGCTAGTCTCTTGTTGTTGAAGTTAAGGAAGGTTTGCAGGAATGTGATCATATACACCAGGTCTATTACAGAGCTACAAATCAGATTTTGATGATGAAATTGATGAGGGCTTTTGGTTGAGGTAAATGTTGAGTACATGGTTGAGACAAGTAGTTGATGAGTTGACACATACATGAGGTGTATATTTGATTATGTTGGTACATATTGATGAGTCGTAGTTGATGAGTAGTTGAAACATGATTGGTACATACTTGGTACATGGTTGGATGCACTTGTTTATGGTACAGGTTGATTACAGGTTATTTGGTACAGGTTGGTGCATGGTTGATGCACTTGTTTATGGTACAGGTTAGTGCATGGTTGATGCACTTGTTTATGGTACATGTTGATTACATGATGCATGGTTGATGCATGGTACATATTTATTGGTACATGTTTACATCAGTATATCTCACAGTGACAGGTTGACAGTGGTTCCATCATTCTACTTCTACTTCAGGGTGGTAGGACGGGGCAAGGACAGGTGGTTGTAGCCACCTTCCGGTTGTAGTCGGAGAACATAGGGGGTTGTAGCCTCCTTCTGGTTGTAGCCAGAGAATTGGGGAGTTGGAGCTTCCCTCAGGTTGTAGCCTGAGAAAATAGGGGGTTGAAGCCTCCTTCCAGATGCAGCTAGAAAACAAAGGAAGTTGGTGCTTCCAATGAATGTAATTCTTCAAGACATATAAGAAAAAACATTTTGTGGTTTTCTCCCGATTTGGGTTTCCACGTAAAACACTGGTATACTGTATATGTGTATGTTTGTTCATTTGTTCATTGCTTATTTACTCTTTAGTTATTGAATGATAATGCTTCATTGATATAACACTTGGATTATATGGTTAAAACGGATTAAATTGCTCTATTACTGATTCACCCCCTTTCAGTAATTTAACATGGTCCTCATAGTTGCCAATGAGGTAATATTGTTCCTTTACCGCATGCACAAAAAATCCCAAGTGGGCTTGGCCCAATATATTCCAGAATTCTCTGTGGAACTTTGTTCCTAATAAGTTTCCCACCAATGTTTTACATGGGGGAGAGCTTTAAGGAGTTCAAAGGTGATATTTTCCTTGTCAAATAAATTATGAATAGAGAAATAACCTTCTAGCAGATTTAACCATTTTTCTAGGGAATTTGCATCTATTTGTCATTCAAATATGAGAATATCAAAATTAACTTGTACCTTGAAAGACGAGGTGCCTACAAAGTGGCCGCTTGATGAAGACGTTCCTGGTTTTATCGGCAGGCATTGAAGGATGTGGGCAAAATTCTCCATCATTTTGTCCCTCTGTCGCGTGAGAGCTTGCTCAAGCAACATATTAATAGAATTGTTTTCTCTGTCATTTTTATTTCCTTCCGCCATGGAGGGTTTCTTGGGAGTGCAAGAGAGATTGTCCTCAAGAGAGACAAGCTCGATACCCAACTTGCAATACTCAGACATCGTCGGGGACATGCACTGAAAAATGATTAAGAGCATCCTGCTTTGATACCACTAATCCAGATTATTTTTGGCACAAAATGAGAGCAGAGATATAATAAAGAAATGTACAGAGATATCTTGGATATCCAATAATATAACATAAATGTATCAGAGATGCAATATAGAGATACAATAATACACAATTTTCTATTAAGGAGTGAAAATGTACAAAGACTGTAAAAATATAGAGTGAAATATTCGCTAGAATGTTGGAAGCTTATCTCTGAGAAGAGATGTGACGGATACTCGCATCTATGAGAAGATGATTTTAAAATGAGGCTCCAAATAATTTTTTATCATAAAGAAAATCCAAATCCCTAACCCCAGAAGATGAAAATCCAACAGTTTTGTGGACCTTGTTTTGGGTAGTTTGGTGTATCAACTGCCCAGGGGCGTAACTTTGGCATACGATCTCCGTTTGAGGCGCACGATAGCTCATTGGAAATGTATCGTTGAAGAGATTCATTTAGGGGGATCAATCAAAGCCTTAGGATATCATTGAGAAGATCTATCCCAAAAAACCTTCCTTTAAGCTCTTAAAATGGCCCCGAAAATTAAAAACTGTTAAAAATAGTAAATTACCAAAATGGTCAGAAAACTATTTTGAGCTAGATGGAAAAGATGGGTGGACACAAATATCCACCTAGATCAATCCTCCCTCCTTAGGAAGCAATGTTATCCATTGTGTTGAATGCCCCAGGGAGAGGGAAAAACATTTGTTGAATCTGCATCTTGATGAGTTGTTTGCCTTGTTGGAGAAGTTGCGTTGTTTAGCTTGTTGAAGGTTGTCACGAACCTGTGGATGGAAGGGTTGGACCTTTTTAACCAGTTTGGCTACATGAGATGCCTGTGTGCAGAAGGAATCTTTACACTTTACTACAATCTTTTCGACCTGCTTCTGTTGGATAGAAGGTGTTTGGGTCGAGGCTGTAGTGGTAGCAGTATCCTTCTGTTCACCTTTTGAACAAATTGTGAAGAGGCTAAATTTTGTAGTATGAGATACTACCTTGCGACACTATTTAGGTGGAACAGTAGTCAGAACTAAATCTGGTATTCTGTAGAGATGACCCCCAGAGAAACAATGAAACTGCAGGGTTGAGACTCATAAACAGATTGGCGCTTCCACATATATGGTTGGCCTACGAGAACATCACAGACATACAATGGGGAAACATCACATAATACCTCATCCTTGAAGAGATGGATTCCATATGACAATCGACACTACTGGTTAACATGAATATCTCATCCCTGGCAAAGCCACCTGATGTTGTATGGTTGCGAGTGTGGTGTTGTCGACAATCCCAATTGTTTAACGACCTCTGCTGAGATGAGATTCTTTTGGATTCTGCTATCAACAATAAAGTGCAGCGGGGTCCTCTTCACCCACATCTATGAATTAAAGATATGCTCCCCCTCTTCTAGATCTATTGGTTCTTCGGGTTGAATTGTCGCGGTCGCGACAATAGCATTGGGGTCTGCATCAATGATCTGTCTTTTACTAGTATTTTCAGAATCAGATTCTGAATTAGGGTCTAGATCCTTTTCTTTGATATCGGCCACCAATTATTGTTTTGAGTGACATTCATCGGTGTTTTTCCAGGGGATTTGTGGAAATCACACCATTTTTCAGTGTCCTTCTTCGTCTTCCCGTGACCCTTCTTTTCCTATGGCTTAGACTAGTTTTCAGGAATTTATTTGTTAGAGTCATCTTTTTCATACTTTGGTTGTTGTGGATTTTCAGACAAGATCAAGACCCAACTTGTTATACTCGAACCTTGTCGGGGACATGCACTGAAAAATGATAAAAAACAGTCTGCTCTGATACCACTGATCCATATTTTTTTCGGCACGAAATGAGAGAAGAGATATAATAAAGAAATGTACAGAGATATCTTGTATATTCAATAATATAACAAAAATGTATCAGAGATGCAACCATAAACACAAAGATACAGTAATACACAATTATCTATTTATGAGCAAAAATGTACAAAGACTGTAAAAATACAGAGTGAAAGATTCGCTAGAATGGTGACAGCTTATCTCTGAAGAAGAGATGTGACGACTACTCGCATCCGTCAGAAGATGATTTTACAATGAGGCTCCAAAGACCTTTTTATTATAAAGAAAATCCAAAACCCTAACCTCAGAAAATGAAAAACCAACAATTTTGTGGACCCCGTTTTGGGTAGTTTGGTGTATCAACTTCCCGAGACGTAACTTTGGCATACGATCTCTGTTTGGGGTGCACGATAGTTCGTTGGAAATGTATCGTCGAGGAGATTCATTTAGGGGGATAAATCAGAGCCTTCAACTACCATTGAGAATCTAGATCCTAGAAAACCTTCATTTAGGCCCTCAAAATGGCCTCGAAAGTTAAAAACTGCTAAAAATAGTAAATTACCAAAATTGTCAGAAAACTGTTTTGAGCCAGTTGAAAAAGGTGGGTGGCCACCGATATCCACCTGGATCATGGATGGATCTGGGGGTGTTAAAAAAGAATATATGGTATTTGTCATGATTGACACAATCCAGACTGAATCCGAAAGAAAGGAGGAGGGAGAACATGTACTTCCAACTAAGGGTGTCAAAGGCCTTGGATAGGTCCAATTTTATTAGCATTCTAGGGGTGCCAATTATTTTTAATGAATGGACAACTTCATGAGCCAGAAAATTTCTATCCATAATTTGGGGTCCTTCTAGATAACTAGATTGTTCATGAGAAATGATGTGAGGAAGGATTGATTTGGGTCTGAGGGTGATTACCTTGGTTAGAATCTTGTAGATAACATTGGAGAGCGTTATAGGCCTGAAATTCTTTGGATGAGTGACCTAATCCTCCTTGGGAATAAGGGTGATGAAGGTAGTGTTGAGTGTCAGAAAGACTTGTCTTGATATTCTTGAGTCTTTGATGATCTACCACACCTCCTCCCTAACCAGGGGCCAACAATAGTGGAAAAATCCAATGGTAAAGCCATCTGGTCCTGGATATTTTATAGCCGACATGTATTTTATTACTTAATCAACTTCCTCAATTGTGAATGGTATTAAAAGGGTTTTATTTTGTTCAGATGTAATAAGAGAGGGGATACGTCGAGTGATTTTCTTAATTGCTTCATACCGGTCTAGATGGGGCTTTATGAGGAGGTCTTGATAATATCTGACCATTTCATGTTCTATGTCAGAATGAGTGGTTAGGATGCGGACTTGTGAATCCTCCAACTTCGTGATTCTATTAATATGTTTGCACTTGATCATGGGCCTATGGAAGAATTTGGTATTTTTTCCCCTTCCTTCAACCACCGGACTCTGACTTTTTACGACAAAGGATTTCCTCTTGTGTGTATATGTCTTCCAACTGTTGTTTGACCCTTGATTTCTCTTCTTATAGTTGTTTCATTTCTTGCTGAATACTTTTCATCCTCTATTCCAAATCCTATTGGGATATAAAGATGTTCCTGAAGGTGGTTCTATTCCCAAGCTTCAAGTGTCGCTTGAATTTTTTAATCTTTTGTTAAAAGATGTACACTAGTGAACCATGTGAAATCGCTGCATCCTCCCACCATTGGTTGTGATTCTATTGAAATTCGAGGTGAGTGAGCTATAATTTTTCAAAGAGAAAATGCCTCTTCTTGGGTGAGTTGGCGATGTCCATTCAGAGTTGAACAGGCCAATGATCATAACCAAAAATTGCTAGGATGTTTGCTTCCATTGATAATCCCTCCATCATCAGTGCTTCTGAAACCAAGAAGCGATCCAACCTGCACGCTATGTGTTGGGACCTTGACCTCCTATTGGACCATGTGAATTCCCCATTTTTGTTTTCTATGCATACTAAACACAGATCGTCAATGGTTTCTTTGAATTCCTCATAATCATGTTCTAACCTGCGGATACCCCCTCTTTTTTCTTTGAGCGAGAGAATCATGTTGAAATCCCCTCTAAGAACCCATCAATGTCCTCTTGATATGTTTCTTAAGCCTCACACTCCTTGTAAGAAGCTCTTCTTATCTTATTGGAGCTAGGGGCCATAAACATTGGTGATTATCCCCTCTTTATCTGAACCTATTTCTCTGTAGTTTGTTGAGATAGTCCATCCAGTGGTCAAGAATCCATCTAAAATGATTGTGGATGGGTTCCATAGAATGTAGAGTCCTCCATTGGCCCCTCTAAAGTCTCTATAAATGGTATTCACTTGTTTCCGGGATTGGGTGAGAATATAATCCATCTCCAAGCCTACACATTTGGTTTCCTAAAGGAGTAGTATGTCTGAATTCTCATCTATTATACGAGATCGGAGAAGCCTCTACTCACTTCTCCCTTTCAAGCCTTTGATGTTACATGAGATTATCTTCATGAGGAGGAAGGTGAGGAGAGGGGTGGCAAACTATCATAAATCAGTTGGATCTAGCTAGAATTAACCATGAAGTCACCCACCTCTTAGATGAGCTACCAAGTGGACTTGTGACCACGCTTCTTCTCATCTTTGGATTTGTTACGGGTGTCTTTATGGGGGTCTTGACGGATACCCATACCTTTGTTGGATATGAATGTTTCTATGGTTGTGGAGTTTAGATAGACCTTGTGTACTTTTATAAGTTGGTTTAGAGGTATAGTGTACAACTCCTTTCATTGATAGGATTTTTCTAGGTTAACTATAGGTCTACCCCTACTAATTTTTTCTCTTCCAATTCGATTTCCATGTCCCCTCCCTCCTCAGTGGGTGGATCACCTTCTCTATGTGTGATTTTTTCACTGGGTATGATTGGTTCTAAGACTGGTCTTTTTGAGGTACTTGTTATGGCATTTGTCAGTGTATTTTTCTTTTGGACTTGGGTTTCCTAAAGATCATTCAGCAGTTGACTAAGAATTTTGAAGGAGTTGTTGGTGCTTGGGGTTTTTTCTGATTAGGCATTTTTTTCCTTCGGCCTTTCCTATGTTTTGTTGGTGATGTCATAAATCCATCCTTTGTTTTCTCATTGGTTCCTTGATTAGGCTTAGCTGGATTGTTTAAAGGATAGTCCCTAAACATGTGTCCATGCTCATGGAATTTGCGACATCTGAATGGAATGTGTTCATAGTCAATTGTCTGGCTCCATTCTTCATCTTAATATTCCATATTGATTAAGCATGGTAGTGGTTTGGAAATGTTGAGATATATACATATTCTAGCATAAGAGGTATACCTTCTTTGTCTGGTCACCTCAGAAGATTTTACATGGATTCCTAGGGTGTTTCTAATTCCTACTAAGATTTCTTCCAGCCATAGCTCTTGAGGGAGCGAATATAGTCAGATCCAGACTAACACATGGGAGAAATCATCCTTTTTTAGGCTGAATCATTTTTTCCAATATCTTAAGAATAATCCGACTGAGTTTGAAGAAATATGGACCCCCATCAAAAACCTTCTCTCTATATTCAAGATTCAAAAATATTACTGTGAAGAATCCCTTTGACCCCAGTTGAAGCTCGTAGTGGACTTTGGGTTTCCAACAATGGTGAATCCATTTCATGAGGTCCTTCTCATATGGCCACAGTCCAAGAAATTTTCCAATCAAGGCATGATCCCTCATATACTGTGTATTCTCTCTGATCCAGATAGTGTCGACTGTGTATTGCAGGGTCTTCGACACTTGCGAAAGACACTTTCCTGGATCCCAAATCCAAGCCACTTTCGGATGGGAGAACTCAGGGTCGATTTCCATGGTATTTCCTTTGTTATATCCTTCAAAATAGTTCATGAATTTGAGGTGAGTTGGAATCTCGAATGTTAGCCAAGTAATCCCTCCTCCCCTTGTCTTTTTCGTCGTCACATTTCGATAGGAGGGGGTTTGCACCCCCTCTTCTGATGATGCCATGAATTGAATCAAATCAACTATCGAAGGTTAGTTCGTTGGAAGTGAAAAAGTAGAGCTATTGGGTGTCAATCCTGCTAGCATCAACGTGAAACCCTAAGAAAAAACTTATTTTGTAGAGCTTCACTCAGTTTTTCCAATCACCGTAAATGACTATATTTCTTAGTTGATGTTTGATCAACATGTTTATTCTTAATAGTCTAGTCAAGGAAACCCCTATATTTCTCCTAACTATATGCTTGAACTATTTCTCTATAATTATGTTAAGCTTTTCCCTTAAGAAAATGGGCATCTTTCTTAACTTCATGTTTCCTTTCATCAAACATTTTTTCTTGTGCCCTGATTAACAAACCACAAAAAGAATCAAAGGAATAGTCCTTACCGTCTTCCTTTTTGGAATCCTAACTAGAACAAAATGTTGAACATAATAAATCATACGATGTCTTTAGATTCATTAAGATCAACTGTATGAGTTGACCGTCTTTCTTTGAAAAACCCATTCATATTCACTCAATTTCAATTGTGTCTCCTTCACACCAGATAAGTAATATCCATTCTATCAAAAGAGAGAGGATCTAGAGAGATTAATTCTTTCTCAATCTCCATTACTTGACTTTTGTTGGTCTTATCAAATAATGTCTTTAGCTTCTTCCAAAATTGATTGGAACAATTGATCCTACTTTTATGGAAGTGAATCTCCTTGGATATGTAGGTTGTTATAACTCCTACAATCTTATCCTTTTCACTGTTGATGATAACTTTTGTTGATCATCCATTGGATCTGGATCTATAGTTTTTGTAAACTACAATTTTTTTTTACTCTTCAATCATGTTTCCTTATCTTGTACCCACATACCATAATTGTGGCAATTTAGAACCATAGGTTTTTGCTTGGAACTTCTTGGTGCAATTATATGCACAATATATTACCAAACATAAATTATCGATTGGGATTCGTAATCAACAGAGTTGTTACACTATATGTGTCGGCAACATGTGGTTTAACTATGTCTGATGAGTATAGCCTAAATAAGAAACACTCAAAACCAATACTTTGTTTTACAATTTTTAATCTATCTTCCTCACATAGCTTAAAGATCAGAAAACAAAATCCAACAAACATGTGATCTAAATATTCTTGCTCAGGTAATGAATCTGTCTATTTACAGGCTCATGAAATAAAAATATAGACTTTGAATTTGTCCCCTGTAGCAACTAATTTCAACAGTAAACTGTAATCAATTTTTCTGCACATCGTATTCAAAAGGAAATCACTCATAACTTAATCAATTCTGGAAGAAACTATTTGTCCCTGCACATGAAATACTAGGTGTATTAAGATTCTCCATTTCATGGTCCATGTAGGGTGAATGATGGGATCTTAACTGTTCTTGTACTTGCAAAATAGAAACAAATGTTTAAGCACACAACTTAGCAAATGATTGTTCACACACAGAAGAATAATAAATTGTGATTCAAAAAATTATGAACATCTATAGAATTATCACAAACCTATATTGCACATTATCAAACGTATTACTGAAATGCAACATAAATGAATTATACTAATTGTTTTACAATTAAACTATGAAATTGTTTCACTCACACACAAATAGAATTACATTCACGGAATAATTAGAAAGAAGCTTACCTTGGTTGGATTGGTGGGCCCTTATCGTGCCAATACGGAAGCTCAAAGAAACTTACAGAATGGAGAACTTTATCAAACACATCAATTTCATAAACTGTAACTCATCATTACTTCATAAAAAGGTTTACAAAACAATTTAATCAGGAATCAGATCTCCAACATAACAATATATGGAATTCTTCTCCCTTCTCAGTACTCCTTCCTTCATATTTATACAAGGAAATTCAATGGGGATGGATCAGAACAAATCCCCCAACTCAGAATTCGTTTAAACTATTTATGCACAAAATCTGGGTTTTTCACCAGATATTACAAATTCGGGTTAACGATCCTTCGATATCTCTCTATCCATGTGAATTTTGAGAAACGATTTCTGGGTTTTGTAGCTGGAGGATTTTTCTAAAACCGCATTTGATGGTTTTGTAAGATATTATTCCATATGCATAAAAATCAAGGCATAATATGACAGTTTAGAAATATTTGATGATTTTTTGTTGAATCGTTCCCACTGAGCTGGAGGTCCACACATGTGAGTTGGGTGAATTCTTCCCCACAATTATGCATGTAAATGTCGCTCTGGACAAAACCCATGTCCCTGATTTTCTTCTAGAACATTCCAAAATTTCAAGTTATTTCTAGTATTGCACTAACACAGTGGGTATCTGATTAGCACAGTAACAGATCTGGGTACCGGATCAACACAACGGTGGTACTAGAATAGGCACAAAGTTGGTACCAGATCAACACATAGGTTGTACTGGATCAACAGAGTGTTAGAATAGAACAGTTGGTTGTTACAGTACCAGACCAACAGAAGTACCAGATGAATCCCGAAAATGAGTACCTGATGAGATGATGCCTGGCCATGAAGCTGCTTAATAATAATCAAAGTGATTAGGAGTATAAAAAATCAACCATTTAATCCCAATTAATCAATAAATCAAAGAAATCATGTTTTTAACATGGGTTACCTCTTTATGCATATGGATAAAGTCACAAGGTAGGTTTGTGGAAGAAATAGACAACATATGCACATGTCAGAGGTAAAATTGACCCTGATAGAAGATAATATAAGGTAATAGAGGTGTCAAAATGGAGACTCAACAAAACTCATGATCTTTATCTACATATCTAAGATCTAAATTTTCAATCTTCGAGTTGAAACCTTAAATCAATCTATTAGAGAGATCTAGTTCGATGGGAGCACGTGCATGCAAAAACCTCCAAAAGAATTATAGACAATAGGGTAGATCTCAAACCAATAGTTATGATACCATGTTGGAGAACTAGGGAATTAATATATCAAGGATCTATACATTCCAAGAAGGGGTGGTGTTTAAAGACACCATTACAACACTTAAGCACAATTAAGCATAACTCAACATACATAGAAACACATAAAAATAAATAAAAAAATCATGATAGATCGATTCATAAGGCCATATATATATATATGGATGTAGCTTGGGTGGTTGTGAGAAATGATTGTTACCCTCCCCACCTAGGTTCAATTCCTTGTGAGTGACATATTGTGCCCTTAAATGGGTCTATAATATTCTCTT
>ML787732.1:63271-84505 GCA_009831015.1 Picea engelmannii
GTAGCCCAACCCTCAGGAAGCCAAAATTCGTCAAACCCGACAAACCTGGAATCCGCCGAGGTCTTCAAATTAAACCCTACAAACCCTAACTCAAGCATCACGGCGTGGACGACCATCACCAACAACCGGTGGCCGCTCTCTGCATTCTACCACTCTGCCAACAAAACCCTCTCAAGAAAAAACGGGACGGACCTCGACTTTTCCAGCAGAGGCAATTGTTCGTCATCCACCTCCATGGATTAAACCCCAACTTGCGGATCGTCGTCAACGTGAGTGTCATTAACGCAAGTTTCTCTAGACGGACCGGAGTTCAAACCCTCATCATTCGAAGCCTGATTAACGGCTACATAAGCGCATAATTCTCTCATAGATTTCGGATTTTGCTCTTCCTCTCGGCCCCGTTTGGGGGTCTCTACGTTATCTGCGAGTTGGAAGCCATCGACACTGAGTGTGTAGTAGATCAAATCGCCACCTATGATCCCGAGGGTTTGCAGAGGATCCTACATAAAACCCTGAAGCTCATCCTTCATGTCGAGAGAAAGATGAATTGATGTCGAAATTGAGGAAATTTTATCGGCGATGGTATCCTTTTAGAGATTGCAGACTGCAATTCGCCAGAAGATCGAATCTCAGAGTCTCCTCGCCGTTAACAGATCGAACCCTAACTTTCATTTTAACAAACCCTGATTTTCATCCCGATCTTCTTCAGAAAAAATTGACTCTTCATTAGCTCTAAGTCTCGACTATTTTATGAATTTTAGTGTTCCAGTCTAAACATTTTGAAGCTTCTGTAAGATATTTTTGACATTAACTCTTTTCCTTTGCCACTTCTTTAAACATTTTGAAGCTTCTGTAAGATATTTTTGACATTAACTCTTTTCCTTTGCCACTTCTTTGGAGCGTTATGAAGATTTCAACATTTGTCTCTTTGAGCATTGAGAAGTTCCAACTGATTATTATTTTGTTGGAGATTTCGACCTTTTTATATTCATGCTCCACATTTTGAGAAATTAATATGGATTTGTGGAGTGGATGTTGTTAAAGATCAGAAAGATCACATGGATATTCAAGTATTACGGGTGAAAGCGCGTGGAAACTTAAAGCCATGGGAGTTGATGCTAGGTGCCAGATTGAATCAGATGCAAGTATACTGAGCTTGGAATAAAGCAGTCCCTTGCAAGGGGATTCTAATAACATTCAGTTGTCTTCATGGAATGCTTCAGTCCCTCTCTGTGAATGGGGAGGTGTGAAATGGATGCCTCGATAGCATTGACTGATCCATGGATCGAATCTTGAGGGCTAAGGAAGAGGTGAAGATGACGAGCAAATGAGGGGCTTCTGAAGAGTTATTTTTTTTCTCAAGTCTTTGAGAACACTCAGGAATGAATCACTGAAAAACTTGACTGGTGGAAACCGAATCGTGGAGACTGTGTGAGAACGAGAAAAGTGCGAAGTATTTTCACGATATTTTCTCATTCTCATGAAAAGATGAGAGGCGTACTTGGAATCGAACCTCCGTCGTTCGTCTTGTCGTCTGCATAGAGGGAGTAGTGCTGGAGAGAAACTGAGAGAAAGATCAGGAACCAAAGTCCTCGGCCATCATAGATGCAGTAAGTGTTGTTGGGATAGTTAAGGGACCCCAATGTAGAAACCCCGTTTTGTTATTTTCTTCGTACGCCGCCATAGATTCCGCAGGAGTTTCGCATACCAATTACCCTTTTGAGAATCGGAACCCCGAAGGGATTTCGATCAAATATATATATATAGAGGAATTTTTTATCTATATGCTCAATAGAGCGCTCTGAAAATCTCAAAGCCCTCCATTCGTTCCCGTTGGTATATCCATTGAATCCATGCTGCCGATGTGTGTGAATAAAGTTGAGAAATTGTTGTGTAGCGACCAAGATCCTTGTTGTGTAGCAACCAAGCTCCTTGGAAAACTTAAACGTCTGAAGCATGAGCTCCCTGGTCGGCGACATAATCAGAACCCTAACCTTATCGCTTGCAGAATGCTCCCTTAATTTCTTGAGCATGGGAACGAGAAAAATCATTGTTTTACTAGACCCCATTTGAGCCTTGGCCATGACGTCTAGTCCAACCATACTAAATGGCATCGTCTTGCATTGAATGGGGATCAGAATTTGATAACCCTTCTATTTTTCTCCTCGAAAAACTGGAGGACTCAGTCCCAGGGACTCGAATCCTCGCGACTTGAATTCTTGGTGAGATTCTCCTAGAACTTGAGTTGTGTGACAGAGCTCACCTGGAGGTTTCCCTGTCTAACCCCATGGCGACAGAACCAGGATGGGGATTCGATCGAGGGAGCACCCGTGAGCTAATAAGTCACAATACATCAAAGGTCAATGACGGAGTAACCAAGCGCCAGACCACGAGGAGAAGAGCCCATAGGGCGCATGTCCATGTGCAAACTTTCTGAATGAAATTTGCAGAGGGAGAAATGGTTGTGGGTTAGTGACATTGAGGGGGTAGGGTATGTATACTTTAGTAGACTCAGTGAAATCGCTGGACGGAATAAGGGAGTCTCATACACCAATTTGGTGTGCTGGCTTGGCCGTGACCTTAAAAATAGATTATTATTATTATTATTATTATAATAAAAGGATAAGGTTTGAGCAGGGTTTCTTTTTTACTTTTTATCATATATAAATTATTAAACTATTTAAATTTAAATCATGTAAAATTGTAATTATATAATAATATATAATTTGGTATAATATATATATATATATATATATATATATATATATATAATGTATATATATGAAGTATATATTGTATGTGGTAATATATGAGTGTTGTAATATATGGTAGTTATTATAATGATATATATAATATAAGTGTAATGTATAATTTGTGAATATTGACTACATATGTAAGGTGTATATATAAGTAGATGTTATATATAATTAAGGTAAATAAGTTTATGATCAAATAGAAGGAGAAAGACAAGAGTAGAATTAGTGGAATTATAAGAGGTTGGCAATGGTACTTACAACAAAAACTAAAGTATTGACATAGTAAGTTGTACATGAGAATAATAATAGTAAGAGGGGTAGGTAATAAATACACAATAAAAGGCAATGTCATTATGACACATGGTATATAAGAGAAGTAGGTGGAAGGTATAAGTAGTGGTTATGCACTAATAGGAGGAATTAAGATGTAAGATATGTATAACATAAGAGGAGGAGATGGCGATAGAAGGATAGTATTATATATGGAATTAAGGAGGGTGTAGGAAGATGAAAATTTGCAATAGTAAGTGTAATAAAGTAGATAGGTTTACAAGTGAACTTAGGAGTAAATAAAATGGAAGGTAAAAAAGCAAGTGATGGAGTAAGTAATATAAGAACAAAAGTTGTGGATAACAAGATTTTCAACAATGGTGGAAGCGTTAAATTTAACATAAATATAGATGTAGTATATTGACTATAAGCTTAATTAAGTTATGGAATAAGTGAAGTAACAACAAAGAATCAAGATATAGTGGAAATAAAACATTTACATCATGAAATGAAAATTTATGTTACTACATGAAGGTACTCACAAATAATAATGAGAGAGGCAATATAGAAACAATTATAAAACTAGAAATAAATTAATATGGAAATAAGAATAAAATAAAAGAAATAGAGTATTAAAAGTATTAAAAAAAAGGGAGAGAGAGTAAAATAATATAAGTAGATAAGTAATAAGTAATTAATTAAGAAGATGGAGTAGAAGAGAGTACATACTATAGGGTAAGTATAGAGGATAAGGATATATTAAAATGATAGAGGTCTGAGTTCATATCTAGAAAAAAAATTGGTGATACTAGAGATTTGACCTTAGGAGCCTAAGGGATACCTAAGGGGAACTTGAGTTTATATTGATAATGGAAATATTGTGATGATATGTTTTGTTGCATCATGGTTTGCGATATGGTATTTGGATGAATTGCTAACGATTAGCGTGATATTGACCCACATCATGTTCAATTATGTGTTGATTTGTTAACTCAAATTGAGTTTATTGCTAAGGGATCATGGTAGTGGATGCAAATGACTAAAGGAATTACTACGTACTATCATTTGTGGGTGAATGTGACATTGTAGTTAAACCCAAATTTTGCAAGAAGAATTGTATATTCAACATAGCATTATGATGTCCTATTAAATTAAAAATTGCATGTTAGTTAAAGGAAATTAATTTATAAGTTGATTAATAAACAATGAATGTTCATCCCACTACTGAACTTATTTCATGACAAAGGAAGGATATTGGAAAGTATGAGTGATACAACTATAAAGGACTAGAGGTTAGAGTAAGTAAGTATCATGGAGGTACGAATGATATAAAGTTGAGATGTATGAAGAACGGATGTGAGCAAAGAAGTCCTTAAGAAAATTAATTGTAGAGTGTGGAATGGACCCTAACGTGAAATTTATTCTTGATATGGAGATGCTAACTAAAGCATGGTAGACTTGGTGCCCTTCGAAGCATGTATGTGCCTTGCAATACTCTTGTAGGTAGAGAACATAATATACTTCTATTATGATGAAGATAATCACATGCTCAACAGTACCACGTCAAGATCTAATCTTTATAAGTTAACAAGAAGGTCACTAATTAATAATAATGAGTAGAGAACCAATGAAAGCACTGCTTCGCATAGTAATTAATTAACCATATCTTAGTCAATGTTTTTAAGCATGGGAAACTTTTGCAATGGTGTATGTACTGCATCACTCAAGCTAGAGTGATAATCAAGTCGATTATAATTTTTTATAATTATCAAGATACTCCAAGTGGGATTATGAATGGCTTAATGAAATTTATATAAATCTCAGTATAAGAATCACTTAACAAGGAAACCAATAACAAGCTAAGGTTTTAATTGGTAGTCATACAACATGTTGTACTTTAAAAATGGGAATCCTACATGGAGCTTGAGAAGAATAAATCTATAAGAGAAGAGAGTCTTAATGGTAACTAAATCACAAGTAGTAACAAAGTTGGAGTTTGTACACATTGGAGGACTTCTAAATAGGGGTAGACACAATTAATTTATTAATAGCCTCAACATATTTCTAATCAATTTAAGGTCAAGTGGGACAAGTATAGCCCATGATCTGCTACTTGGGAGGATGCAGAGACCTTACGACGAGATCATCCCTCATTTTTTTAAACACCTCGGGAATATGTTTTCCTGAAGGTTGGGTGTGTGTAATGCCACCTTTTGACTTAGACAACTAGAATTACTTAAGGCCTAATCATATTTATTTTCTATTCAATGTGAAACTATTAATGATATACTTGAACTTTTAAGACATATGAACCTATGTGAATGTCAATTCTATGAATGTTTAACGTTATTTGAATTATGATGGATATTATGAAATCTATATCTAACTTGAAAATTTTGACATTTAAAGTTGTTGGTACATGGATATCGGATTGAGATTATGAATAAATGCATTTACATGATGACAATGCATGGATATGTATGTGTTTGTGTTATAGACTAATATGCAGGTCAATAGGCTATGAAACATCCAGAGAATAATGATGATAAAAGGTTGATGTCGTGAACATCGACCAGGAAACAATATGGTATGAATCTTGTATGTGAAATTATATTGGTTCAAATGCATTGCTATGATGTGTGGACAAGTGCAGGTTTTCAGGTGGCGAGACTGCCTAAAACTAAATATGCGATGACAAAATTCCCATCAACACAGTGCCACTATATGTTCCATGGTATGGTGTTGACCCTAGTCCTATTAGGAGGGGTGGAGGCATTTTTCACTGTGTATCCTTTGAAACCTGGAAACATGGGAGGACGGTGTTAGCTCACGCTCCCCTAGATGTGTGATGATAACTGTCAGTTTCCTGTTGGAGAAGCTTGGTCAAGAGAGTTGACACTTCTGCTTATGGGTTCTATTTGGAGTTAGGTCAATATAGTTGACGCTCCAAGATAGTCCAACAGAGGAAGGATAGGGATGGAAGATGGAAGTAAGTTAGGGAGGAAGGATGAATAGAAGTAGTTGAGAGTGTGTGGGGATTTTTCCTTATAGTAGAATTTATTGTTTTCCTTTTTTTGAAAAATATGTATATGTGTATATTTATAATTACTTAACCGAACTACAATTATCTAAGTGAATGTTGTTTGTGCTAAATTATTATAATTGCGGGATTTTGTGAACATTTTAAATGGTTTACTATATTTTATGAAATGAATGGTCTTGTTGATTGGATTGGACACATACAAGAATTACTTTAGGTGTGATAATTATTGTTATTAGTACATGTGTGAGTCATGTATGTGCTAGTTACACATGCATGCTTTGCACTTGTACACTAGTATGTATAAGTGTTTTAAATTGATGATGTTGTTTATTTGATTTGGATGTATGAATCATGTGTCATTACCCTTGTATTGTAAATTAGTCTAATTTCAGGACGAGGTTTCTTGAAGGGTGGGTGTATGTAACAACCCAATTTGATTAATTATTTATCATAGTTTTTAATTTAAATTTAATTAATTATTAAAATAAATTAAATGAGTCTTTTTATTATTTTATTATTAAAAGGTAGGTGAAGTAATTAATGGGGGGATAAGGTTGTTTGGGAATTAAGGAGGGGGATTTGAGAGAGGAGGATAAGGAAGAGAGGGGGACTTGGAAGAGGCATATTTTTTGGGGGGGAAGAAGAAGGAGGAAGAAATTCTGAAAGATGGAGAAAAAGGAGGAAATTGGAAGAACAATTGTTTTGGGGAACTCTCACAGGGCACTATTGTTGCTGGGAACTTTGGGCTTGGGGGTTAGGAAACCACAAGGATTCCTGGAGCTAGGGAGCTGGAGAGGTTGTTCCTAGTTGGTTGGGAGGTTAATATTCAGTTGGGCAGTTTGGGAAAGCACAAGAACAAGTGAACCAGGGGTTGAATCAACAAATCTGCAGGTGGAGGTATGTATTTTACCAATTGGTTTATCATTATTATTATGTTGTTATTATGCATATGTCATTAATATGTTGCTATGTTGTTGTTATTATGTTGTTGTTGTTGTTGTTGTTGTTGTTGTTGTCATTACGTTGTTATCATTAATATGTTGTTGTTGTTTATTCTCGGTATAAGAAAATAATGAAAGAAATTCTAAACTAAATTCAGTCATTTCAGTAGCAGATTATAGAAAACATTAATTTTTTTTTTAGTCCTGAAATAGTTGGGCTTTATAATATCCAATGTCGTGAACCACATGTAACTAAATCCATTGAAATGAGGAAGACATGGTCAACTTTTATTTTCTAGGGTGCACACTGAACTCCTTAATTCCTGCCTCAACTTGCACACTAGTTGACTACCATGGTTGACCCCATCCACTAGTCGAATGCTCAGTTGACCGCTTAGTCAACTCTCTTAGTTCATTGTTGAATGTCAAATGGTTTCCTCCAGAAGATATAGAGGTGTGATGAACTTGGTGTTTTAACAAAACCCCTGAATACTTTAACGTCGTCAATGGGTGGTAACTAGGGTAAATTGTAAGTGCCTAAGTTCCAAGCACCTCACCCTATAGGGGATCAAGAGAGTCAATCTCATGATCTCCCCAAGTTGGGGGAGAGAAATCAACTCTATCTAATGACCACTTAAGGTAACCCTTAGGGATTATATATTAATTCATGACGAATCCAAGTGTTGCAACATATTATCCAAAATAAATTAGCATTTTTACAATATGTTAAAGATCGTAAAATTGGAGAATCTCTTTCACTCAAATATTTGCAAACCTAATTAACAAAAACAAATTTTCTTAGAACAAAATATGAAAACAAATAAATGATGGTAAATTGATAAATAAACTAAATAATGTTAAGCCCATCTCATATATCATCTTTGCATCCATCAAAACTCTCCCATATGCGCACTCTATAACAATGATTTAGCATCAAAGCACAAAGTAGTCACATCACTATGTCCAAAATTGTAGCCAAGGTATCATAGATATGCGAGTCTATCATAATATATGTTCCCTACACAAATTGAAACCCTTTTTCCCCCTATTCGTAATCATTAAAAAATTGCAAGGCCAAATTGTGACTTGTAGCTTGTTTGGGCCATGCAAACATAAAGAGCTAAACAAATATGACTTCCTCTTAATATAACCCTAAGCTAAATCCACCATCATATTTTTTTTAATCAAGACCGAATAGTAATTGTATTAAAAACGTTGTAACAAAGCAAAACAACAATCTTACAGATCTATCAAAATATGGCTCAAAGCCTAAACATATTTCTAATTCTAATACAACAAGGTATATTGCTTTCTCCATTTTGGAAACTTGATCATTTAAATAGATTACATATTTTACAAACTAACCAAGAAGCCAAAAAACCTTAAAGAACATTTACTAATGAGAGGATGTCGAGTCTTGAATTTTCGATGCCCTGGTCTGCTAAAAAGGCTTTTCCTCAATATCAATTGGAGTTGTACCATGATCCTCATTGTCACTTACTGTATTTCCATCACTAGGGAAGACCAGACCGTGATTGATTGAAGTAGAAGCATAGTGTTGAAGAAATACCATAGCCTTCAATTGTTGAATTTCTGCCTCCATTTCATCCATCCACTTCAACAAAGTGGCCAAAGATTCTTCAAAATATCAGAACTTGATTGAGAGTTGTTGGACCACTAAGGAGTTTTCCTGAGATATTTCCTCATGGTGCTCGAGGATCTTTTTGAAATCATTCCAATATTCCTTCTCTTCCCACTGAAACAATAACCCAGAAAACCTCCACCGACTAAAGCACCAATAATCTAAACCAAAAGAGGCAAAGGCAAGGGGGAAAACACTATGCAAATAAACCATGCAAAACATAAGATAAGAATTACCAATACCTAGAGAAGAGTGTTGGAGAATGAGGATAAACCTAAAGGACAGAATTGGAATTGGGCTCGGGTCACCAATAGAAGACAATGGAAATAATTCACGAGCCAGTGACAAGAAATACCTTGAGAGAATGCCACCCAGACGAACCAACAACCATTCACGGGACGAACCCCACCCAAATACCATAGCAGAATGATCCATATTTGGAGGAACCATTTCCCATAAAAGGCTGAGGAGGAACGGAATAGAGTGAATGTTTGCTCGAGGTTTATTAAAAACCAAATGTGCAATGGGACTGACTCAAGTGTTGACGAGACATTCCTTATGAACATGCACGAAGAAAGAGGGGGGAATCTTATGGGATAGACATAAACCCCCTAACCCTATTTGTAATACTTCACCCCCCTGTTGGGTATGTGTTATATTCTTTGCATGGTTAGAACTAGTGTTTTTTGCATCCATTTTTGGGTAGTTTTTTGGCACATGGTTTTCGATGATGGTTTTCTATTTCATGTTAATGAATTAGGGTTGTTAACTAATCTAGGATATTGGAGGAGGGTTTTGGATGCTACGGGGTCCTATATGTATATTGTATTGTAAATAATGTATGATGTGAATAAAATACATGATATGTTGGTTTTCCCAGTTTAGGTTTCTAGGAGAAAAATCTTTGTGTAATGTGTGTATTTGTCATTATATATTTTTTGTTCTTTTATTGAAAATATGTTTGCAGTAAATAATTGTACAAGGTTAAAATATATATGCCCCCCCCCCTCGCTCAAGGGTTATTCCAATTTTGTCCATTTGGTCGACTAGGGAGTTAAGGTCCCTTTTGACATGATATATCCTGAAAAAGCCAAAACCATTGATAAGAGATTGAATGCAAGAGATAATACTATGGAAGGTGTTGCTTCCGACCTGTCTTTTCTTGACAATCACATGAACGACTATCATCGAATCCCCAAACACTAAAATATTAATGATATTCCTCTCTCTTGCCAAACGAAGTCCTTTGAGAAGAGAATAAGCTTCAAAAACATTGTTTGTTGACTTCCCAAGGCCCCATGCATAAGATACTAAAGAATTTCCTCCGTGATTGAGATGAATCCCACCCAAAATTGCAATCAACCATCATCTTGATGTCCCTATAACTCCAATGTAACATCCTGCTCTTGCACGCACTGAGCAAACTTATTCTTTGAGGACACTTGCTTGCAAGTGATTGGGATTATTATACCATTGACCATTGATTATTATTATGAGGCATTATGGATGTGATTATATGTTATTTTGTTGTATTGACTTAGATAGGTGCTATTGACTTGGTTCTCCTGAGTGTGCAGGATTTGGACCTCGAGGATGTTGAGGCATTGATGAAACCCTTGGACTCTGGATCGAGTCAGGGAGTGGACTATTGGGGTTTTATTGTTGTATATATATGACATATGTGAATCTGATTAGACATTATGATTATGGATTTTGTTCTTACATGATTCATTGATGATGCAGGTTGGAGATAGCTTGTCTACCAGACTCACATGTGGAGTAGAGGGGTCACGCACTACTACCAGAGATGTTGAGGGAGAGGTGTGGATAACAGCTCTACCACAACCTACTAGCACTCCCGTCATGGCTCGAACTGTAGGTTAACGACTACCTAGTTTGAGAAGACCCACGATGTTGTGAGGGAAAAATGTGACAGTCTCTCACGATGATTCTAGGGGGCGTGAAATAAGGGAGGGGACTTATTCCTTAGAGGCCCTTAGTCTCCCACAAGATCACATGGCAGAGTTTTGACTCCAGGGGTTTTTTATCTCTACCAAGTTAGTCAAGAGGTGAGTGGCACCCTTGGAGCACGTGGTGCATCCTGAAGGGCACATCGCGCAAGAAAAATGGAATGTGACGAGTGGCACCCTTGGAGCACGTAGTGCGTCCTGAAGGGCACGCCGCGCAAAGGAAACATAATGAGGCGAGTGCCACTCTTGGAGCACCTAGTGCGTCCTGAAGGGCATGTCGTGTTGTTAATTAATAAATGAATAAACCAACGAACAACAAACCAAGTCATATCGAACGAACAAACCAAGTCTTGGAAGACATGTTGTGCATGTACGTGATGGACCAAAAAAAGTGTTGGGAGGAATTCTTGTCACCGGTAGAATTCACTTATAACAATAGTTACCAAAGCACCATTAAGATGGTTCCCTTCGAGTTTCTTTATGGGCAACCGTGTCAGACGTCTTTGAGTTGGGATCGGCTTGAGGATAGTTTCTTGGTGGGACCGGAAGAGATCCAAGAAATGGAATATTAAATGCAAACTATATGACAAAGGATCAAGGAAGCGCAATATCAACAGAAGATTTATGTCGATGCGCATTGTGTCAATCGTAGTTACGATGTGGAGATCGAGTATTTTTGCGGTTGAAACCGCATAAGAGTTCGATCAAGTTTCGAAAAAGCGGATAAACTATCTCCTAGGTTCGTGGGATCCTACGAGATTGTGGAAAAGAAAGGCCTATGGCCTAATGACTAGCCTTGCCTGATTCTTGAGGCATATGCACGACGTCTTTCACGTCTCTGTTTGAGACATTATGATTAGTGATCCTACACATGTTTTGACTTGATCACCTTGCAGGTGTCGGATGAGGGTGCGCTCACAGCTGAACCGATCCGCATCCTGGATCATCTCTTTCAATAGCTACAACGTCGAACAATAGATGAGGTCAAGGCCCAGTGGAACAACTATAGTCCTCACCCGACGACCTCGGAGGACGCATATGATATGTGCCAAGAGTTTCCATTTTTGTTGGATAGATAGACTTATGATACTGTGATACACATTATTTTGGCACTTATATACTATGAAACTTCATGATGAAGTTTAGACCAAGAGGGGGTGTATGTAACATCCCGCTCTTGTGTGCACTAAGCGAACTTATTCTTTGATTACACTTGCTTGCAAGTGATCCATATTATTATACCATTGATCGTTGATTATTATTATGAGGCATTATGGATTTGATTATATGTTATTTTTCTGTATTGACTTAGACAGGTGCTATTGAGTTGGTTCTCCTGAGTATGGAGGATTTGGACCTTGAGGATATTGAGGCATCTATGAAACCCTTGGACTCTGGATCGAGTCAGGGAGTGGACTATTGGGGTTTGATTGTTGTATATATATGACATATGTGCATCTGATTAGACGTTATGATTATGGATTTTATTCTTACATGATTCGTTGATGATGCAGGATGACGATAGCTTGTCGACTAGACTCACATGTGGAGTAGAGGGGTCGCGCACGACTACCAGATATGTTGATGGAGAGGTGTGGACAACAACCCTGTCACAACCTTCTAGCACTCCCGTCGTGGCTTGAACTGTAGCTTAACGACTACCTAGTTCAAGAAGACCCACGATGTCGTGAGGGAAAACTACGACAGTCGCTCACGGTGATTCTAAGGGACGTGCAATAAGGGAGGGGCCTTATTCCTTAGAGGCCCTTAGTCTCCCACAATATCACCTAGCAGAGTATTGACTCCAGGGTTTTTTTATCTCTACCAAGTCAGTCAAGAGGCGAGTGGCACCCTTGGAGCACGTGGTGCATCTTGAAAGGCATGTCACGCAAGAAAAATAGAATGAGGTGAGTGGCACCCTTGGAGCACGTAGTGTGTCCTGAAGGGCACGTCGCGCAAGGGAAACAAAATGAGGCAAGTGGCACCCTTGGAGTACCTAGTGCATCCTGAAGGGCACGTCGCATTGTTAATTAATGAATGAATAAACCTAGATGGCCTTAGAACGAATAATGTGATAAGAAATATTTAATACAATTTCCATAATAAAATGTCGCCCAGCCTAGGAAAATAAAATCTAGGTCTAAGTGATACCTGTGATAAGAAAAAATATATTTATATAAAAATAATAATAATAATCATTAGTCATGTGATGAGAAGGGGTTAAGCAATTCAATTAATTTATAAAATTCTTTTGGGGGATAAAATTTAAAAAAAGTGGAAAAAGGAGAAATAATTGTTTTGTTACTTATGCTAATTAAAATTTATTAATTAAAAATAAAAAGGGGAAAAGGTAATTTTCTACAGTTGCCAATTTGAGTTTTAAATGAAAAGGGAAAGAGGGAAATTTAAAAGAATTAGGAAACTAAGGAAAAAGGAGGAAACATAAAGAGAAAGGGGAACTTAAGGAAAAAGCAGAATGACTAACTTAGTAAGGTATCTTGCATTTAAGAACTTTCTAAATCAAACTTAACTGGTAAATTAGTAAGGGGGTTAGTCATTAAAATGTGTAAGGGAATATGGGGACACCTAGGAGTGATTCTAGGAATGATTTTAGGTGGGTGAGGGAAATGGGAATAATTAAATAATTAATGAAACTAATTTCTGGTGCAACGGAGAGGATGGGTGACACATGTATGGGGAGGATTTTTCTGAATTAAATTATTGAACAATAAATTAAATGGGAATTTGGGAAAGAAGTGACTTAGAAATTATATATAAAAGGAGGGACGAGGAGAAGGATGGATCTCTTCTGTCATGCGTAACGTTACGCTACATAATTTTAGACTTGACTGACTTAGGTTGTGGGACTTGGGATACCTAGCTTGGTGAGGAGTGGTATCTCGACCTTGCGAGGCGAGTTGGGAGCTAGTTGTTCTTTGGATTAGTGTGTGTGGCCCCTTTGCGGCTCGGGGGATAAGGGGGAAGAAAAGTACCCGTAGCGTTGGCTGGGAGGTACCAGTGAAGTCTCATCGGTCAGCAAGCAGGAGATGCATAGAGCGTGCGGGACAACAACTCAGAGCAGGCGACTTGGGCTATTGTACGCTTACTTTTATTCTGCATGGTAGAATATTATTGACCTTACACTTTCATTTCTGTGCTTTTAACTGTGTAAAGAAGGTGTTTGACTTAGCATGTTAAATGAGAACTTAATTTCCCCATAGCCTTAACTCGTTGTTGACTTGATTCCCTTGGCATTCGATTCATGATGTTGTGATTGTCCTGTTGGTTTTAATTGATTTTTATGAAGAGTGTATGCTTGGTCTTCATCCTCATCCCTAGTTCACCAATCCATGCCTGAGCAGTCGGCCAGGAGCTGAATCGACGGTCGTCACTTCGGTGCACAACGACCTATAGATTCTAATGCCCTATTTTTCAGTGCATGGATGTTGAGCGAAGGATGTCCCTGCCCAACCGTCTACCCCAGTTGATGGATTTTCTTGAGCCTTGCGACGATTGATTAACTCTGCGATTTTCCTCTTTTTTTTACCTTGGATGACTAAGTTTACTCTGCCCTTGCCACACTGGACTGTACTTTAATTATTTTACTTTGTGTTATGAATTGTACTTGATATTTGCATTTCCTACTTCTGGCTTGCGTTTTTCCTCTGTGTTTTATTAGATATGATGGCTATTATCCCTTGTGATTCAACTCTTCCCTTCTCTCTATGCTTATAAATTTTTGGCCTACGATTTATTTTTCTCTGCAAATTAATGTATTTCGTGGGCGAATTTACACGATGAAATTTACCTTTTGATTATTACATTCTTTAGATTGAGATTTATCACTTCCTTGAGTGCAATTTTTCCCTTGCTTGACTGCGATTTCCTCGATGAAACTTAGCGCCATTCCCAAGTTAATATCCAGTGATTTATGAAATTTGAAAAACGATTCTCTACTGTGATTGATACTGCGTTTTCCCTCTATGATTTAACATATCTTGAAGGAGAAATTACTTGCTCCTTATCTGCGAAGTCATACCTTTTTTTTGTTGAGATATTACATGTTTTTAGTATGATTCTTCATGATTTTCACAGTGTGATTTCGTTACTGTTATTGACTGAGATTTCCAATGATTAAACCATAGCGCCTTGATGATAAAGCTCTGCAAACCTTCATTGATGAAACCCTGCGATTGGGATAAAACTCAACATTTTTATTAATTAAAAACTCTGTGAACTTTTATTTAGGAAACTTTGCGGTTGGGATAAACTCAACGTTTTTATTAATTAATGATAACTTCAACGATTTCATAAAACTCAATGTCTTTTTTATATTGCTGTAATTATCAGCGCTATTCACAAACTTAGAGTTGTTTTCGTAAATTCAGTGATCTATTTAAGATAACTTTCAGCGATGTTAAACCCATAAATTTTAGGATAATGCCAGACTTCCTGGATTGAGTTTTAATGACGAATTTAATGAGAAAAGGAATATGCAAGAATGGGACCATGCAAAGCGTTTTACCCAGGAAACATGTTGCTTTTCACTTATGCTTACCTAGATTTTGGGTTCGCGATTTTTTTTAATCATTCCTGGCTATTCTCCTTCTTAATATTAATCCTTTGGAAACATTGGTTATGGACCCGTGAAATCATGACATCCAACCTTTTTATTTTGATTATAAAATAGCATTCATTTAGTGATTGTAATTTTTCTAACAATGACTTGTATGCTTGATTAGCAGATTTTATAATCATAGAATGAGAGTAAATTTTCAGAACAGAAACGATTGGTCTATGCTTCCATATAATCAATACAACCTATGTGACTATAGTAAAGTTTATTTTGTGAAATTTAATTTTAATCACATACTAATTTTTATACAATATTATTATATATACGTTTTTTTTTAATTATTTAATAATGACTTCATTTACAATTATTTATTTGTAATATTACTTTAATATTATTAGATATGATAATTCATACATATGTATGTATTTAGTTAGTATGGAATCAAAGATGAAAATGTTTAGCTTTCGGTCTTCATGTTATGATACTTTGTTCTTATATATTATTTTTAGATGTTTACTTGAATTTATTGAAATGTATAAAGATATATAAGGATAAAGTGTTTGATAGTTACCTTTAATGGACAATGACATTCCTTTATCAGCTATTGATGGTTAAATTACCCAGGATTTTAGTATTTAATTCATTCAGAGACATAGTATTTATGCCAACTATTTCAGGCTTAGCAGATGACAATAGCGTATCCACAACCATGTAATAACTACATGCAACAACATTAATAGACTGTGATGCCCCATTTAATGTGCATGCATTTGAATAATTAAACCGCAGCAGTGATGATAGACTGCTTTAATTGCCTCATCATTGTCTGTCTGCATGTCTATTAATTGTTCATATGACCGCTTGTGTTTATGACAACTTTAATTTTCATCATTTATAAACTTGCACAATGATACCTTTAACCTTATCCTTTTGCTAATTTTTATTGGTTACTTATTAACCAGTGACTTTAATGCTAAATTTAGTGGGTGACCTTTATATATGTATGTACGATATCTGTTTAACATTTCTCAACGATAATTTATTTGTATATCGATATGCTAACCATTATCTGTATACTTTAAAGTAATTGTAAAATAGTGTGTTAACCATTATCTGGTATTAACCTTTATCAACGATATTGCCAGTACCCTTTATTGCAAAGTTTTTCCTTTAAAAGATATGCACCATAATAATTTTATTTAAGGTGTGTGATTGATTTGTTGCGCAAGGATTTGGGTGTTGCTTGAATGTCCTAGTCATCTTGCTGACATGTCGTTGGGTGCTAGGGTTAGTAGTCAGGTGTTTAGATAGTACTTGATCTCCTAGCGTGTTGTTTTTAGCGGGTATTGAGGGTCCAATTTTGTTGTTGCACCACGTTTTTTGTCGCGCCTATCACCTGGAGATGGAATGATTCCTAATGAGGGGATCATTGCGCTCCCTAATGGATAGAGGTGAAGGATAACTTGGCCGAAGTTTGTACTACTTGTTGTGGGTGTTTGTTCATTCTAGTTGTTGTTCGTGCTTGGGGTGGGACACCTTCATGCATTGGGATTGCACGCCATCGAGGTTCTAATCAACCGGTCGTCGAAGCCGTTGTGTCGGTAAGGGGATGTTGTCCCTTATCTTGTAGGCGTGGTCACGTTTGTGTCCTGCGGGTAGTCATTTCTCCTTGTTGTTTTACGCATTGTTTTGCCCAGTTGCTCTTGTGCCAGTGCGTGGAGTCATAGTTGTATGTTGCATGATCGACATGTGTGTGTTCGTCTTCAGGTTGTGTGGTTCAACTGTTGTCGTCATTGCCTTCTTGGCTAGATAAAAAAAAAATTGCACTTTCTGCTTCGCTTATAGTCGTAACGAAGGGGTCATTACATCCAACTATTTTTTATCCAGATTTTATGAGCAGAATGAAATGAATACAAATTATTAAAATATTCTTCACACAGAATAACATAGATACAATAAAATTGGTTTTCTATTCAATAAGGACATAAGCTGAAACTGTAAAATGCAGCGGAAAACAAGCTTGTTGGAATTGTGGCAGCTTATCTCTGAGAAGAGATATGATGAATGCGTTCATTCGCAAGAAGATGGTTAGAATGAGACTATGAAGACCTTTTTACAATAAACAAGAATGTCAAAAANTGAAGTGCCAAAAGTCATGTGGGCTCCGTTTGGGTAAGTTAGTACATCAACTTCCCGGGGTCGTAACTTTTGCATACGATCTTCGTTTTAGGTGCATAATAGCCTGCTGGAAAGGTATAACCAAGAAGAATTTTTTTTTACTGGCCCAGGTTAGTGCCTTCAACAGTAACATGGGCCCCAAATCCCTGAAAAACGTCATTTAGGGCCTCAAAACGACCCCGAAAGTTTGGAATCCAAAAATCTACTAAAACAACTACCAAGGTGGAAAATTGTTTTTTGAGCCAGTGGAATAGGTGGGTGGCCACCGATATGCACCTAAATCAATCCTCCCTCCTTAGTAAGAAATGGTATCCATTGTGTTGATTTCCCCCATCAGATGAGTAAATTACTATTGAATTTGGCCCCAGGTGAGACACTTACCTTGGTGTAGGAGTTGCCCTGCTTTGACGACTCGATAAAGTTAGATCCTTCGTTGTCGAGTGCCCTTGATCTATGTTTCCACATTCTGATCAGTAAACCTTCCTTCATATTTATATGAGGAAATTCAATGGGGATGAATCATAACAAATCCCCCAACTCAGAATTTGTTTAAACTATTTATGCACAAAATTTGGGTTTTTCACCAGATATTACAAATTCGAGTTAAAGATCCTTCGATATCTCTCTATCCATTGTGAATTTTGAGAAACGATTTATGGGTTTTGTAGATGACGGATTTTATAAAATCCCATTTGATGGTTTTGTAAGATATGCTTCCATATGCATGAAAATCAAGGTGCAATATGGAAGTTTAGAAATATTTGATAATTGTTGGTTGAATCGTTCCCCCTGAGATGGATGTCCACACATGTGAGATGAGTGAATTATGCCTCACATTTCCGCATGTAAACATCGCTCTGGACAAAACCCATGTCCTCGGTTTTCTTCTAGAAGAATTCCAAAATTTCAAATTATTTCTAGTATCGAACTAACATAGTTGGTACTGGACAAGCACAGTTGGTACCGGATTAGCACAATAACAGATCTGGGTACTGGATCAGCACAATGGTGGTACCGGAATAGGCATAGATTTGGTACTACATCATCACAGAAGTGGTACCAGATCAGTGGAGTGTCGGAATAGAACAGTTGGTTGTTACAGTACCAGACCAGCGGAAGTACCAGGTGAATCCCAAAGATGAGTACCAGATGAGGTGATGTTTGGACATGAAGTTGCTTAATAATAATAAAAGTAATTAGGAGCATAAACAATCAACCATTTAATCCCAATTAATCAATAAATCAAACAAATCATGTTTTTAACATGGGTTACCTCTTTATGCATATGGATAAGGTCACAAGGTAGGTTTGTCGAAGAAATAGACAACATATGCACATGTAAGAGGTAAAATTGACCCTGATAGAAGATAATATAAGGTAATAGAGGTGTCAAAATGGAGACTCAACAAAACTCACGATATTTATCTACATATCTAAGCTCTAAATTTTCAATCTTCAATTTGAAACCTTAAATTAATCTATCAGAGAGATCTAGTTCGATGGGAGCACGTGCATGCAACAACCTCCAAAAGAATTATAGACAATAGGGTAGGTCTCAAACCAATAGTTATGATACCATGTTGGAGAACTAGGGAATTAATATGTCAAGGATTTATACATTCCAATAAGGGTTGGTGTCTAAATACACCATTACAACACTTAAGCACAATTAAGCATAACTCAACATACATAGAAACACATAAAACAAAAAATTTCCATGATAGATCGATTCATAAGGCCATTTATATATATATATATATGGATGTAGCTTGGGTGGATGGGAGAAATGATTGTTACCCTCCCCACCCAAGTTCAATTCCTTGTGAGTGACATATTGTGCCCTTAAATGGGTCTATAATATTCTCTTGTTGTTGAGCCCCCAATATTGCAAAAAATACTCAGCCTTCTTATGTTTTCTCAAGGATTGCGGGGGGGGTGTTTGTGGACGTAGCGAGCGTCGATATCCGATATGATGAACCACATGAAAAAATTCCATTGGATGTAGCTTGGGTGGTTGGAAGGAATGATTGCTACCCTCCCCACCCGGGTTCAAATCCTTGTGAGTGACATGTTGTGCCCTTAAATGGGTCTATAAGACGCTCTTGTTGTTGAGCCCCCAATATTCCGAAAATACTCGGCCTCCCTATGTTCTCTTGCAGATTTCGAGGGGGTTTTTTGTGGACATAATGAGCACTAATATCTGTAACCGCCCAATTTGATTAATTATTTATCATAGATTTTAATTTTAATTTAATTAATTATTAAAATAAATTAAATGAGTATTTTTATTATTTTATTATTAAAAGGTAGGTGAAGTAATTAATGGGGGGATAAGGTTGTTGGAGAATTAAGGAGGGGGATTTGAGAGAGGAGGATAAGGAAGAGGGGGGGACTTGGAAGAGGCATCTTTGTTTTGGGGGAAATTGGGGGAAGAAGAAGGAGGAAGAAATTTTGAAAGATGGAAAAGGAGGAAATTGGAAGAACAATTGTTTTGGGGAACTCTCATGAGGCACTACTATTACTGGGAACTTTGGGCTCGGGGGCCAGGAAACCGCAAGGATTCCTGGAGCTAGGGAGCCAGAGAGGTTGTTCCTAGTTGGTTGGGAGGTTAATGTTCAATTGGGTAGTTTGGGCAAGCACAAGAACAAGTGAACCAGGGGCTGAATCAACAAATCTGCAAGTGGAGGTATGCATTTTACCAGTTGGTTTTTCATTATTATGTTGTTGTTATTATGTTTCTATCAATATTATGTTGCTATGTTGTTGTTATTATGTTTTTTTTGTTGTTATCATTACGTTGTTATCATTAATATGTTGTTGTATTAAGAAAATAATGAAAGAAATTCTAAACTAAATTCATTCATTTCAGTACGAGATTATAGAAAACATTTTTTTTTTTGAGTCCTAAAATATTTTGGCTTTACATAGGCTATCATAGCCTGGTTTCAACACTGAAACCTGGGCTTGACCACCCACAACAGGATTTTGTCTTTGTGCCAACATGGTCTGCAACCTCTACCCAGTTTCCTAATCCATACATTTCAACTCCCTTACAATTTGTCATACCTCTAAGAGCTTTATCTTTTCATATGCATTCCAAATTGGGTTGTTACAAGATCTGTTCTTACACTTTCTCATCTTGGCCTCCATCCTCTTCTTCATAATCCAATCCTTGCAAAAGCATCTTTCCATATTTGAGCATCCGGGTGTCCTTCGGTTGGTTTATCGACCTTAGAAAAAGACCCTAACTCAATCGCATACTTCTTTTCCACAATTAACATAGTTACCAACTTAACGAGAACTTTACAAAGTTCTCGTTTTTTGGGGGGTCAAATTTTTTACCCCGTTTTAAAAATGGCGCTACCGGTAGCGCTCCCCTTCCTTTTTAGGTGGTTTTTTGATATTTTAAATTTTCTGATACATAAGGTTTCCACTTTTTTGTTTTTAAATGCTTGTATTTTCTTTTATTTTCAAATTGTTCAATTATTTTTTTCTCAACTGTGTTTTTTCATCTATTCTCAAACTTATATATATATATATATATTCAATGGTGTTTTTAATCATATTCCAATGCTCAATCCAATGTTAAAAATGTTGTACACCATTTATTTTTTAAAATTAAGTTTTTTCATATAATTATGTGTCCTTAATTAAGTTATGGTTCCATACTTTTTAAATATAGTGGAAAATATCATTTTTAACACATTGTTTTACCTTTACCTCAATACATAAAAAATAGTTGTAGTTAAATAACACTATTTTTAAATATTTACCAAAAAAATATAATTCATTTTTTTGGATCAATTAAAAACTAAAAAAATTAAGAAAACAAAAAGAATTGAAATTAATATATATATA
>ML787732.1:85194-169149 GCA_009831015.1 Picea engelmannii
TATATAACATACATATATGTTTTATATATGTGAGTTAATGAGACCTGGGCCAGGCCCGCGGGGTGGCTGGCGCGATGTTGGGTGCCCATGGGACCTTGGCTAGGCCTGCAGGGGGGATGGCACGATGTTGGGTGCCCAAGGGACCTTGGCCAGGCCCGCAGGGGGCTAGCGCGATGTTGGGCGCACACGGGACCTTGGCTAGGTCCGCGGGGGGGGCTGGCGCGATCTTGAATGTGAAATTATATTGGTCAGGAAACAATATGGTATGAATCTTGTATGTGAAATTATATTGGTTCAAATGCATTGTTATGATGTGTGGACAAGTGCAGGTTTTCAGGTGGCGAGACTGCCTAAAACTGAATATACGATGACAAAATTCCCAGCAACACAGTGCCACTATATGGTCCATGGTAGGGTGTTGACCCTAGTCCTATTAGGAGGGGTGGAGGCATTTCCCACCGTGTATCCCCTGAAACCTGGAGTCATGGGAGGAAGGTGTTAGCTCACGCTCCCCTATATGTGTGATGATGACTGTCAGTTGCCTGTTGGGGAAGCTTGGTCAAGAGAGTTGACACTTCCGCTTACATGTTCTATTTGAAGTTAGGTCAATATAGTTGACGCTCCAAGATAGTCCAACAAAGGAAGGATAGGGATGGAAGATGGAAGTAAGTTAGGGAGGAAGGATGAATAGAAGTAGTTGAGAGTGTGTGGGGATTTTTCCTTATAGTAGAATTGATTGTTTTCCTCTTTTTGAAAAATATGTATATGTGTATATTTATAATTTCTTAACCGAACTACAATTATCTAAGTGAATGTTGTTTGCACTAAATTATTATAATTGTGGGATTTTGAGAACATTTTAAATGGTTTACTATCTTTTATGAAATGAATAGTCTTGTTGATTGGATTGGACACATACAAGAATTACTTTAGGTGTGATAATTATTGTCATTAGTACATGTGTGAGTCATGTATGTGCTAGCGACACATGCATGCTTTGCACTTTTAAATTGATGATGTTGTTTATTTGATTTGAATGTATGAATCATGTGTCATTACCCTTGTATTTTAAATTACTCTAACTTCGGGATGAATTTTCTTTAAGGGTGGGTGTATGTAACAACCCAATTTGATTAATTATTTATCATAGTTTTTAATTTAAATTTAATTAATTATTAAAATAAATTAAATGAATCTTTTTATTATTTTATTATTAAAAGGTAGGTGAAGTAATTAATGGGGGGATAAGGTTGTTTGGGAATTAAGGAGGGGGATTTGAGAGAGGAGGATAAGGAAGAGGGGGGGACTTGGAAGAGGCATATTTTTGGGGGGATATTAGGAGAAGAAGAAGGAGGAATAAATTCTGAAAGATGGAGAAAAATGAGGAAATTGGAAGAACAATTGTTTTGGGGAACTCTCACAGGGCATTGTTGTTGCTAGGAACTTTAGGCTCGGGGGCCAAGAAACCACAGGGATTCCTAGAGCTAGGGAGCTAGAGAGGTTGTTCCTAGTTCGCTGGGAGGTTAATATTCAGTGGGGCAGTTTGGGAAAGCACAAGAACAAGTGAACCAGGGGCTGAATCAACAAATCTGCAGGTGGAGGTATGTATTTTACCAGTTGGTTTATCATTATTAATATGTTGTTATTATGCATATGTCATTAATATGTTGCTATGTTATTGTTGTTGTTGCCATTACATTGTTATCATTAATATGTTGTTCTTGTTTATTCCTGGTATAAGAAAATAATGTAAGAAATTCTAAACTAAATTCAGTCATTTCAGTAGGAAATTATAGAAAACATTCTTTTTTTTTTAGTCCTGAAATAGTTGGGCTTTATAATATCCAATATCGTGAACCATATGTAACTAAATCCCTTGAAATGATGCAGAGATGGTCAACTTTTATTTTCTAGGGTTCACACTGAACTCCTTAATTTCTGCCTCAACTGGTGCACTAGTTGACGACCATGGTTGACCCCAACGACTAGTCGAATGCTCAGTTGATCTCTTAGTCAACTCTCTTAGTTCATTGTTGAATGTCGAATGGTTTTCTCTAGAAGATATAGAGGTGTTATGAACTTGATGTTCTAACAAAACCCCTAAATACTTCACCGTCGTCGATGGGTGGTAACTAGGGTAAATTGTAAGTGCCTAAGTTCCAAGCACCTCACCCTATAGGGGATCAAGAGAGTCAATATCATGATCTCCCCAAGTTGGGGGAGAGATATCACCTCTAGCTAATGACCACTTAAGGTAACCCTTAGGGATTATATATTAATTCATGGAGAATCCAAGTGTTGCAACATATTATCCAAAATAAATTAGCATTTTTACAATATGTTAAAGATCGTAAAATTGGAGAATCTCTTTCACTCAAATATTTGCAAACCTAATTAACAAAACAAATTGTCTTAGAACAAAATATGAAAACAAATAAATGATGGTAAATTGATAAATAAACTAAATAGTGCTAAGTCCATCTCATATATCATCTTTGCATCCATCAAAACGCTCCCATATGCGCACTCTATAACAATGATTTAGCGTCAAAGCACAAAGTAGTCACATCATTATGTCCAAAATTGTAGCCAAGGTATCATAGATTGCTCTATCATAATAGTTGTTCCCTACACAAATTGAAACCCTTTTTTCCCCTATTCATAATCATTAAAAAATTGCAGGACAAAATTGTGACTTGTAGCTTGTTTGGGCCACGCAGACATAAAGAGCTAAACAAATATGACTTCCTCTGAATATAACCCTAAGCTAAATCCACCATCATATTGTTTTTAACCAAGACGGAATAGTAATTGTATTAAAAGAGTTGTAATAAAGCAAAACAATAGTCTTACAGAGCTATCAAAATATGGCTCGAAGCCTAAACATATTTATAATTCTAATACAACAAGGTATATTGATTTCTCCATTTTGGAAAGTTGATCATTTAAATAGATTACATATTTTACAAACTAACCAAGAAGCCACAAAACCTTAAAGAACATTTACTGATGAGAGGATGTCGAGTCTTGAATTTCCTATGCCCTGGTCTGCTAAAGGGGCCTTTCCTCAATATCCATTAGAGTTGTACCACGATCCTCATTGTCACTTACTGTATTTCCATCACTAGGGAAGACCAGACCATGATTGATTAAAGTAGAAGCATAGTGTTGAAGAAATACCATAGCCTTCAATTGTTGAATTTTTGCCTCCATTTCATCCATCCACTTCAACAAAGTGGCCAAAGCTTCTTCAAAATCCCAGAACTTGATTGAGAGTTGTTGGAACACTGAGGAGTTTTCCTGAGATATTTCCTCATGGCTCTCGAGGATATTTTTGAAATCATTCCAAGATTCCATCTCTTCCCACTAAAACAATAACCCAGAAAACCTCCACTGACCAAAGCACCAATAATCTAAACCAAAAGAGGAAAAGGCAGGGGGGAAAACACTATGCAAATAAACCATGCGAAACATAAAATAAGAATTACCAATACCTAGAGAAGAGTGTTGGAGAATGAGGATAAGCCTAAAAGACAGAACTGGAATTGGGCTTGGGCCACCAATAGAAGACAATGGAAACAATTCACGAGCCATTGACAAGAAATACCTTAAGAGAATGCCACCCAGACGAACCAAAAATCATTCAAGGGATGAACCCCACCCAAATACCATAGCAGAATGATCCATATTCAGAGGAAACATTTCCCATAAAAGGTCGAGGAGGAACGAAATAGAGTGATTGTTTGCTTGAGGTTTATTAAAAACCAAATGTGCAATGGGACTGACTCAAGTGTTGACGAGACATTCCTTATGCACATGCACAAAGAAAGAGGGGGGAATCTTATGGGATAGACATAAACCCCCTAACCCTATTTGTAATACTTCATGATGCAGACCCCCAAACCCTCGGGTCGAGGTCTGTGCAGGATCGTTCAAATCTCCTTGAGCTGAAGTGGATTTTTCGGATCCCTATCGGAACCTTCAACGAATCAATCCATAGGTCCTTATGAATTGAGCCTGCGTGAACAAACACCAGGTGCCAACCCAAATCTCCTTGACCACAATAACGTCGCACCCTTCGCTAATTCGGGACTTCGGGTCTCATTATTTTGTGATCCCTAATGTTGAGTTTCTCGTCCCTCTACTACCGAAACCCAAAATTTCGATTCACTGAAATGTTTGGCCACATTCTCCTCCATAGCCGTATCGCATCTCGCGATTTCTGGAATCCCAGAATAAAAAATCCCTATCTCTCGTCTTCGAAAATGCCGAAATGTCGAACCCCGATGCATTCAACGAAGACTGGTGCCCCTATGGGACTTTTCGCCGATTCAGAGTTTCAGACTTCGCGTCTTCGCGAATCTTGATGCAAGGCTTCCATCTCTCCAACCTATGAAATCCCGAAACAGTCAACGAAGTTTGACTCTGCCTGGTGACAAGTATGCCACCTGTCATCTCCACTGTCTTCTATCTCTGACATAGATTATTGCCACCTATCACTCAAGATTTTTGGCTTTCGGGACTTGAACGAACCTCCGATTTCCGTCCCTCTATCACTTCTAAACCCCGAATTCTGAAATGGAACTTTCCATAGGATCAACGACTAATAAGTCTCTGTTCGATCCAACACTTAACTTCTCCGCAAATCTCCTGGATCCTACGATCCTCGCTATTTCGTGAATTCTCCACAGAGAATTTCTACTGCTTGTTGCTCCTGGACAACTTCTGTGAAATAAACCAAGGTTCTCCCTTCTAAACTTTACTTCTACTGGATGACTTCGACCCTCGTCTCCCTTTGAAGTAGTTCAACCTCCGTCCTCCTTTGAAGTGTTCAAAGGTATTATCCCTGTTGAGCTTTCACTTACAAACTCAAACCTCCAAAAGGGTTCCTACTCGCACTCCTTGCGGCAAACTTTCAATCACTCCTGGGTATTTGATCTTTCGACTCTTTGCACTCCCTGCAACAACAATCCTTCAACTCTCCTCTTGGTTGATAAGTTCTAGATTTCAACCAGCCTGCGCACACCTTGCACAGCTTTTATGCTTCACTTGCTCTTCTATTATCCCTCCTGATCTTTCAAAGATAACTCTAAACCTTTGTCAACGCACTCCTTCTGGATGTTTCACTACACTCCTTGCAGGAACTTCTCACTCGGGAAGAGAAACAATTGAACTCATTTCTTTCTCTCTCAAACTTCATACATTCAACATGAAATCATACATACACACAGTATTAAAGCAAATGCATAACAAAGAGAATAAACAACCATGAACATACCATTCACCATGTATAAACAGAAAACATCATAACACCATGAAATCTGACTGAAAGCTTCATATATTAATTCAAAGCTCTTGTACATGGGGTTTTCTCTACAAATCTTTGCTTCAACTCTCTCCTTCTGTGCTATGCTAATGTTACTAATGAATGTCATAATACAAAGACGAGGGTGTCTATCCGTTTTCCCTCCTGCTCTTCTAAACTGTCTAATCTATATTTCAAATCTGCCTACTTTTATTAACTGGGCTTAAATGCCTTTTACATTGTCAGATGAGAGAAAATCACTCACGGTCTGTTTACAAAAGCCAGACATAAATGCAAGTACGCTTCTAGCTATCGCATTTATATCCACTCCTTGATCTTTCAAAACATTCCAAAACGTGAAAAATGTGTGTTGCGCTTTCCAGCTGTCTTTCGCCTCCACGCTCGCTTGACTGCTTACGATGCTCCTGCATCACTTCACCCCCCCTGTTGGGTATGTGTTATATTCTTTGCATGGTTAGAACTAGTGTTTTTTGCGTCCATTTTTGGGCGGTTTTTAGGTACATGGTTTTCGATGATGGTTTTCTATTTCGTGTTAAGGAATTAGGGTTGTTGACCAATCTGGGTTATTAGATTAGGGTTTTGAATGCTACGAGATCCTATATGTATATTGTACTGTAAACAATGTATGATGTGAATAAAATATAGAATATGTTGGTTTTCCCGGTTTGGGTTTCTAGGGGAAAAATCTTTGTGTAGTGTGTGTATTTGCGATTATATATATTTTTTTATTTTATTGAAAATATGATTGCAGTAAATAATTGTACAAGGTTAAAATATATACCTCCCCCCCCCGCCGCCCCCCGTCCTCGCTCAAGGATTATTCCAATTTTGGCCATTTGGTCGACTAGGGAGTTAAGGTCCCTTTTGACATGATATATCTTGACAAAGCCAAAACCATTGATAAGAGACTGAATGCAAGAGATAATACTATTGAAGGTGTTTCTTTCGACCTATCTTTTCTTGACAATCACATGAACGACCATCATCGAATCCCCAGACACTAAAATATTAATGATATTCATCTATCTTTCCAAACAAAGTCTTTTGAGAAGAGAATAAGCTTCAAAAACATTGTATGTTGACTTCCCAAGGCCCCATGCATAAGAAACTAAAGAATTTCCTTCGAGATTGAGAAGACTCCCACCCAAACTTGCAATCAACCATCATCTTGATGTCCCTATAACTCCAACTATTTTTTATCCAGATTTTATGAGCAGAACGAAATGAATACAGATTATTAAAATATTCTTCACACATAATAACAAAGATACAGTAAAACTGGTTTTCTATTCAATAAGGAAATAATATGAAACTATAAAATACAGCGGAAAACAAGCTTGATGGAATGGTGGCGGCTTATCTCTGAGAAGAGATGTGATGACTACGCTCATTTGCAAGAAGATGGTTACAATGAGTATATGAAGGCCTTTTTACAATAAAAATGAATGTCAAAAACCCTAGACATCCAAAAACCTAACCCTAGGAGATGAAGTGCCAAAATTCACGTGGACCCTATTTGGGTAAGTTAGTACATCAACTTCCCGAGGTCGTAACTTTTGCATACGATCTTCGTTTTAGGTGCACGATAGCCCGCTAGAAAGGTATAACCGAGAAGAATATTTTTCGACTGGCTCAAGTTAGTGCTTTTAGCAATCACTTGGGCTCCAAATCCCCAAAAAACGTCGTTTAGAACCTCAAAATGACCCCGAAAGTTTGGAACCCGAAAAAATACTGAAAAAACTGCTAAGGTGGAAAATTGTTTTTCAAGCCAGTGGAATAGGTAGGTGGCCACCGATATCCACCTAGATTAATCCTCCCTCCTTAGGAAGAAATGGTCTCCATTGCGTTGATTTCCCCCATCAGATGAGGAAATTTCTGTTGAATTTGGCCCCGAGTGAGCCACTTGCCTTGGTGCAAGAGTTGCCCTGCTTTGACGACTCGATAAAGATGGATCCTTTGTTGTTGAGTGCCCTTGATCTGTGTTTCCACAATCTGATCATTGGATTCCTATTGCATGCATTCAGGGTTGATCTCTATTGGTGTCAACTGCTCTGCTATCTTTGAGGTGTCCAATAATGGTGGGAAATATGGTCGAAGGAGAGCCACGTTGAAGACTGGATGAATACCAAGGAAGTGGGGAATGTTGAGCTCAAAATCATTGTCACCCACAGCCTTGGTTATGGTGTATAGACCATAATGGAGTGGGAGAAGCTTCTGATGGGGCCCTGTAAGGTGTTCTTTCTGCAAATTGAACCAAACTTTGTCACCCACCTAAAACTTATGTGGCACCCGATGTTGATGATGACGTTTCTTGTACTTGGCATTAGACTTTTGTAGAATATCCTGAACCTGTTGGCGGATGTGTTAGATCCAATCAATGAACCAAGTGGATTTGTCAGCTTCTAGTGGAGCAGGGGATGAGTTGACCGAGGTGGTCTCCATGGGTAGTGAAACATCAATGGGGCCTAATGGTTGGAATCCCAACCCCACCTGAAAGGGGCTATGGCCTTTTGAGCTATGTAGGGCTCGGTTGTAGCTATGTTGGACATAGGGAAGACTCTCATCCTTTGTACGGGGGTGTTTTGAATTGTATATGCACATGATATGTATGACCATCCGATTGACGACCTTAGTTTGACCATCTGTTTGGGGGTGGAAGGCAGTGGATTTGGTGAGCTTGGTATCCAACAGTGACTAGAGGCTGGACCAAAATGAGCTGAGGAACTGACTGTCACGGTCTAAAATAATGGTTTGTGGGATCCCAAAATGTACCCATACTCGTTCAAATAAGAGCTTGGCAGTGGCTTCTATTGTGATGTTCTTCTTGTAAGCGGCTAGAATCACCATCTTGGAAAAGCGATAAACAACCACAAAAACACAATCATTTCCCCTCTTGGTGGATGGGAGGCTCGACATGTAGTCCATTGAGATGGATTCACATGGCCTATTAGGAGTAGGAAGAGGGGTGTACATGCCATGTTTCTTAGTAGTCGGTTTGGAAATAGTGGAGGTAGTGCAGGACCTGATATACTTGCCGACATCCTGTCGAAGTTTCGTTCAGTAAAAATGTTTTTGCAGCATTGTCACTGTTTTTTTGACGCCAAAGTGTCTTGCCACCCGATTGTAGTGAGATTCCCAAATCAACTTCGCATGCTCGCTTGATGGAGCGCAGAGATGGCTCAGATGACACAACAACCCATCCTGAAGATGGAAATTAACGACCACTGAGTTGGCACCCAACATTTGGTAGGTGGGGGAGAATTCAGGGTCTATCTCGTAGAGATGGGGCCATCCGTAGGTCTCGTGGCCGCAAGAGTCTAGCATTGTGGTGAGTGTTGCGACTGGAGGTCGGTTGAGGAAATCAACAACTTGGTTGGTACTTCCTATTTTATACTTGAAGTTGAGGTGGAACTGTTGTAAGTATGTTGACCACTTCTGATGGCGGTCATTCTGCAATTTTCCTTGGGTCTGCATGAACTGTAGTGGCTTGTGATCAGTGTGGATGCATGTCTCCTTCCCAAGAATGTAATGTCTCCACTGGCGACAGGCTTTCACAATGGAGTACATTTATTTGTCATAAGTAGGGTACTTACGAACAACATTCGATAGTGTCTCACTATGATATGCCACGGGGTGTCTGTGTTGAGTGAGAACGGTGCCCACAGCATAGTCTGAAGCATTTGTTTCGATCTCAAAGGGATGTTCCAGGTCCGGTAATTAAATTATTAGGGATGAACACAAATGCTTATTCAAGTCATCAAAGGCTTGTTGTTGGGACAGGCCCCACACAAATTTTTCCTTACCACCACACCTGGTTACTTGGTTGAGGTCCCATGTAATATGAGAGAATCCCAACACGAACCTGCGATAGAAATTAGTGAGGCCCAAGAATCTCTGAAGTTCATTGAGTGTGGTTGGGGCTGGCCAATCATAGATGACCTGGATCTTGGTTGGATCCACATGCACACCATGTTGATCAATGATGTATCCTAAGCAATGGACCATGTCCATGCTGAAGGATCATTTTTCCAAGTTTGCATATAGTTTGTGTCGCTGCAGGGTGTGCATAACCTGCTGAATATGTTGCAAGTGTTCTGCCCAATTCTTTTTGTAGATGAGGATGTCATCCAGATACAACACTAAAAAATTATTGGTGAAAGGTCATAGGATATCGTCCATCATCCTCATAAAATTTGTTGGAGCATTTGTAAAACCAAAGGGCATGACCAGTCATTCAAAAATACCTTCTTTTCACTTGAAGGCAGTCGTCCATACATCTGTCTGTTCTATTGGGACCTAGTGGTAGCCGGACTTCATATCAATCTTACTGAAGTATTTGGCACCCGTGATCTGATCAAGGAGGTCGTCGATTAGGGGAATCAGGTACCAGTTTTGTACTGTGATTTTATTCAGGGCCTGGTAATTGTTAATGTTTAAGCTATTATTAGAGTTCTTTGCATTTCAATAAATAACAATAACATAAGATAGGATCACCGAGAAATACACAATCACAAGAGACACATCATTTATCCTGGGAAACCCTCATGGGGGAGAAAACCCAACAAAACTTCCTTATTATAGATAGTCAATACAATGCCAAGAGATAACTCAAACAAATACATAAAGTCCTCTCCCAAGGATGTGCCTCTCTTTCTCTCTCTCTTCTCCAACTGAAGCTCTGAAACTTGTCTCTCAATGAACAAGTGAGTGTGTATCTAATTGAGTGTGTATCTCATCATCACAATACTAGACTGGATTTATGTCATATCTATCAAGATGGAAGCATAGTACTCGTCTTGCTTTACGTCACAACAATCAAGATGGAAGTAAGATACTAGATTGGATTTACGTCATAGCTATCAAGCTGGAAGCACAGTACTAGTCTCATCACATCGTCTTGCTTTACGTCACAACAATCAAGCTGGAAGCAAGATACTAGAATCTGCTTTACTCTTGGTAAAGGTTAGAATCTTCTTTACTCTTGGTAAAGCCCAAGCTCATCAGAAAACTGTCTATCTGGCCATACCAAGCTCTAAGAGATTGCTTCAATCCGTACCGAGCCTTCTTCAGCTTGCAGACATGAGACTTCCAGTCTTCAACTTCAAATCCTTGAGGTTGCTCTATATACACTTCTTATTTGATGACACCATTTAGGAAATCTGTTTTTAAGTTCATCTGGTGCAACTTCCACTTCATCTTAGCTGCAAGGGCTATGATGGTTCTGATCGAAGTGTATCTAGCTACAGGAGTGAATGTCTCTTCATAGTCAATGCCTTCCTTTTGTGAAAAGCCACGAGCTACAAATCTTGTTTTGTACTTCTCAATACTTCCATCAACATCATGTTTTATTTTGAAAATCCATTTGGAAGATACCACATCCTTACTCTTCGGTCTGGGAACTATTTCCCATACATCATTCTTTATTATGGATTGGTATTCTTTTGTCATGGCATCTGCCCATTATTTCTTCTGAATGGCTTCTTCAAAGAAAGTAGGCTCTTTCTCTAGGAGATCACACATCAAATCCATATAACTGGAGAATGGCTTAGGTCTCTTCACTTGTCTCATGGTTCCTTTAGGAACGCCATACTTCTCTTCATCTTGAATAAGATCTCTTGCCCAAGCAGGCTTTATTTTATGGGAGATCGTCATATGAGGAGGTTATTGAAATTCTACTATGTCATGATCTTCTAGAATTTCCTCATCAGGGGAAGTTATGACTTCCCTCACTGGTTCTACAGCTCTGGGGACCTCCCTCACTGATTCTGCAATTATGGGGATTACGGGTTCCTCTTCATATACTTCTTCAAGCTGGCATCTTCTTGATTTCTGAGCGTTTCATCTTCATCAAAGGTCACATCCCTGCTGATCTCAATGTGATGGTGACCTAGTATATAAATCATGAAGGCCTTGGAGACCTCACAGTATCCCACAAATATTCCCTTCTTTCCTAAAGGGTCCAGTTTGTTTCTTTTCTCTTTCGGAATATGTATAAATATTGGGCAACCAAATATTTTGATATGGCTTACCTCTGGTTTATTTCCGGTGAGCATCTCTTCTAGGGTCTTGAACCCAAGTGCATTATGGGACAATTGGTTTTGCACATATACGACTGTCATTGCTTCTTCTGCCCATAAGCACATTGGAAGATCTTGATCATGGATCATGGTCTTCATGACTTCCATTATCGTTTTGTTCTTCCTTTCAGCTACACCGTTTTGTTGAGGATTATAGGGAGTAGTGAGTTCCCTCTTGATCCCAACATCTTTACAAAAGTTCACAAACTCTTTTGAGGTGTATTCTCCTCCATTATCTAACCTGAGTATCTTGATCTTTCTTTCAGAAATATTCTCTATCAAGGCTTTGAATTCCTTGAATTTGCTGAACACTTCATCTTTAGATTTCAAAAAATACACCCAGGTCTTACAAGAATAATCATCAATAAATGATACATAGTATACATACCCACTAATGGAGGACAATGGAATTGGGCCACACACATCTGAATGAATGAGTTCTAAGACTCCTTCTTCTTTGTTGTCTCTCTTCGGAAAAGGGTTCTTGATGTTCTTCCCTTGTGCACATCCATTGCACACACCTTCATGGTCAAATTTGAGTTCTGGTAGACCTGTGACAACTTTGCATATGTATGGTAGCGCCTTGTAGTTGATGTGAGCTAATCTTCTATGCCAAAGTTCACATGGATTCTCAATGGTGTGGTTCATGGTAGCTTCTGAGTGACCCTTTAGCTTATACAAGCCATTTTCTTCTTTTCCAATGATGATTGCTTCATTTAGTTTCTCCTTTAACCCACATAAAAACTTCTCCATCTATAAAGGCAACTCTAAATCCTTTCTTTTCTAAATATGAAATAGAGAGTAGGTTCTTTGTCAAACCTGGTACATAGAGTACATCATTCATCTTCATTGAATTCCCTGAATTAAGATTGTAGTTTGATTCTCCCACTCCCTTGATGGGATATTGGTAATCATCTCCAAGTGTCACTTTCTGAGAAAACTTCTTTTCTGAAATACAAGAGAGAATGTCTCTTTGACCTGTCATGTGCTTGGAGGCACCACTATCAATGAGCCAAGTGTCCTCTCCAGGTGTTACCGGTCCTGAGAGGGCCGAGATTAAGACATAGTCTTTAATCTGTTCTCTTATCATCTTTGTGGGTGGCTCTTCATCTTCGACTGCATGGGCATGGTGCCTCTTATTTTTCTTCTTGTATTCTTCTCATCTAGCTGGACAAAATTTCGCAATGTGTCCCATCTTGTCACAATGGTAGCATTGTACAGATGAGTAATCTCTTTCCTTTCATTGTCCTTTCTTCTGGAATCTCCTTGGATGAGATTGTTTATGACTGAATTTGATTGGGGGTTGAGACTCTTTATAAGTCTCTTTCTGGAAGTAAGACTTCTTCCTTCCTCCTTTAGTGTGAGTAGCTAAGGCTTGATATTCATCTCTTGCTAGTAAGGCCTCTCGGTTAGCTACTCTTGTTTCTTCTTGAATGCATTCTTCCCATAGACTGTCAAAATTTAGTTTCTCTGTTCTTGCACAAATGGTTTGGATGAATGCATCCCAAGGTCTTGTGAGACCATTGAGGGCTATCATTACAAGTTCGTCTTCGTCTATGGTATCTTCGATTGCTTCTAATTGTTCTTTGAATTATGAGATTTTGGAGAAGTATTCTTCGATTGACTCTCCTCTCTGCATCCTTGTGTTCTTCAGCTCAGTTCTTAGATTCATCTTCTGGTTTATGTTCTTTCCTTCATATACTTTGTTTAAGGCATCAAAAATTTATTTCGGAGTCTTCTTTGATGACACATAGGGAATCAAGTGGTCTTTGATTGAATCTGCAATGATTCTCTTGGACCTGATTGTGTCGTTTTGGTGCTTTGCTTTTCCTGCAGCATCATCGGGCTCCGATACTTCTTCTTTGACAAATATTGCTAGTTCATTCTCTTCAAGAATGAGGCCAATCCTATACTTCTAGGAATGAAATTTTTCTACACCTTCTATCTTGTCAACAAGCTTAACGCTTGCAGACATCTTTTACCTGAAGCTAGGAAAATGTTCAAAATTAAATTTTGAACTTACCAGGAGGTGTGTTTGGCTGAGGGGAGTATCCTGGTGTGTTTGGATCTGAGAAAATCCAAAATTTTCCCTTCCAAAATTGATCTGTGGATTTTTGGATTGGTGCTTCTAGTTTTCTGGTGGCACTCTGGTACTTCTGGTACTTTGTGAAACTAGGGTTTCACTTTCTGGGAGATCTAGCGACTGAAAATTTGTGCTGAGGATGCCAAAGTAATCCTTGAGGGAGGGCACACTTTTCTATATGTTTTTAGGGCTGAAATACCTCACCAACAAAAATCCCTAATTTGCATGTACGACAACAGTGACGTTTTTCACTTTCTCTTGTGAAAGATGCTCTCTTCAGCTTGGCTTTGATACCATGTTAATGTTTAAGTTGTTATTAGAGTTCTTTTCATTTCAATAAATAACAATAGCATAAGATAGGATCACTGAGAAATACACAATCACAAGAGACACATCATTTATCTTGGGAAACCCTCACGGGGGAGAAAACCCAACAAAACTTCCTTATTATAGATAGCCAATACAATGCCAAGAGATAACTCAAACAAATACAAAAATTCCTCTCCCAAGGATGTGCCTCTCTCTCTCTCTCTCTCTTCTCCAACTGTAGCTCTGAAACTTGTCTCTCAATGAACAAGTGAGTTTGTGTCTAACTGAGGTGCTAGCCTCCTTATTTATACAACACTAGCACCTGTGGAGGTGTCTTTTCACTAGCAGGGTCGACTTCTTCTTCTGGGTGGTTATAACCACCTTTAATATATTCTGGGGCCGATTTCTTCTTCTGCCTATTACAATCATATTTTGACCAATCCGCAAAAGGGGATTTGGTCCTTTACAATAGCCAACATGATCAATCCGCAGTGGGGATTGATCCATTGAATAATATACCAATAATAATTAGAGTACACTTTGCAATTACATTATTTCAACAATAATCAATGCAGAGTCGTCAGGTCTCGTCTTTCTTCTGCACCAGCACGATTGGGCTCCCACAAGGAGATGAGATGGTACGGATGTGCCCCTTGTGGAGCAGTACTTGGACCTGCCTCTTGATCTCCTCGTTTTTTAACAGAGAGCGGTGGTAGACTAGCCCATTGGGTAGCGATGCACCTGGGGTTAGATCGATGGGATGCTTGACCTAGCAGTGCAGAGGTACCCAGGTAGGAGAGGAGAATATATCTGAGTATTCTTCCATGAACTTATCCACTTGCTTCTGTTGTGTGGAGATATTGGTCGCAGAGACCCTGGATGTGGTTGCAATCTTTCGCTCACTCTGAGAGAGAATCACGAATAAGACAAATTTATCGGTCTGAGAGATGACCTTCTCGCATTTCTTGGTAGATATCAAGGAAATAACACTAGGAGGGACTGCCCCAGGTATCCTATACAATTTCCTGTTCAACGTAATAATAACACTACGAGGCCTAGACTCATATACATCATGACGTTTCCATAAATAAGGTTGGCCCAAAATAACATTACAAACTTCGAGAGGAGAAACATCACACAATACCTTGTCTTTGAAGGTCTTGATGTCGTACGACAATTGACATTGTTGGTTGATGCAGAGATTACTTCCTTGGTGGATCCATCCAATGGTGTAGGGTTGTGGGTGCGACGTTGTTGGCAGGGCCAACTACTTGATGACCTCTTCTGAGATGAGGTTCTTCTAGATACCTATATCAATGATGAAGTGTAGTAGGGTGCCTTTTACCCACATCTGTGAATGGAAGAGGCGTTCTCCCTCTTCTGGATCATTTGTTTCACCAGGCTAGAGCTTGGCGGTAGAAAAGATGGCATTGGGTTCTGCGTCAATGATTTGTCTTCCCCTTTCTGGTTCTGACTCAGAGTCAGAACCCACATCTGATTAAGAGGCTTTGACTTCAGCCACCAACAACTTCTTTGAGCGACAGTCAGTAATGTTATGCCAAGGGCTCTTATGGAAGTCACACCACTTCTCGGTATCTTTCTTTGTCTTTCCGGTGTCCTTCTTTGCTTGCGGCTTGGACTGTTTGTCCTAATACTGTCCATATTTTCTATGTCCTTTGTTATATGGGTTGGGGCCTCCCTTTCCTGGCTTTTTCTTTGAGGCGTTCCTAGGAACAAATTGCCGCATATTTTTTTTAAGCTTCTGCTCAATTTTGACGGCATATTGGTAGGTCACGCCCAAGGACGAGATGTCCATAAATTCTATTTCGGTCTGGATGTATCTATGTAGAGCACCATGATACTTGAGCAAAAAATTTCGCTACAAATTTTTGATACCCATACTGGTGCACAAGGTATGGAAGATGTTTGTGAACTCTGGCATTGCTTGGTCTCTTTCTTGCTGCAATGGGGTCCATTTGGTATACAAGTCGTCATAACTTCCGACAGGGTAGTATTGTTCCTTAATAACATCCCTGAAGAATTCCCAGGTGGTCGCGACGGTAAATAATGAGGGTTCCTCTGTTTCCTTTTGCTCACAGAAAGTTTCCCACCAATCTTTGACATGGGGAATGACTTTGAGGAGCGCAAAAGTAATCTTTTCTCTATTCGAAAATTTTTGGACAGAAAAATACTCTTTTAGTAGATTCAAACACTTGTCTATAACATCTGTGTCTATATGACCTTCAAATATAGGAATATCGAAGTTGATTTGTACCTTGAAGGGGGCGATGCCTCCGCTTGAGGAAGATGTTGCACTTGTTGGTAGTCGCCGAAGGATTTGCACGAAACTATCCATCATCTCGTTCCTCTGTTGCATGAGGGCTTCCTCAAGCAAAATTTTGAAAGGATCTCTTGTCCCATCATATTTATTTTCTCCTGCCATGAGAGGTATCTTGGACATGTGAGAGATTTTTTCCTCAAGAGAAACAAACTCAAGACCCAATTCTTTGTACCCTGACCTCATTGGGGACATGCATTAAGACAACAAGGAGAAGACCGCTCAGATACCAATGATCCAGATTTTATAAGCATAACAAAATGAATACATATTATTAAAATATTCTTAACACAGAATAACAGAGATACAGTAAAACTAGTTTTCTATTCAATAAGGAAATAATCTGAATAAATGCAGCAGTAAACAAGCTTATTGGAATGGTGGCGGCTTATCTCTGAGAAGAGATGTGACGGTTGCGCTCATTCGCAAGAATATGGTTACAATGAGGCTCTGAAGGCATTTTTACAATAAATAAGAATGTAAAAAACCCTAGACATCCAAAAACCTAACCCTAGGAGATGAAGCGCCAAAATTCATGCGGGCCTCGTTTGGGTAAGTTAGCACATCAACTTCCTAGGGTCGTAACTTTTGCATACGATCTTCATTTTAGGCACACGATAGCCCGTTGGAAAGGTATAACTGAGAAGAAATTTTTTTGACTGGGGCAGGTCAATGTTTATGTAGTCACTTGGGCCCCAAATCCCTAAAAAACGTCGTTTAGGGCCTCAAAATGACCCCGGAAATTTGGAACCCAAAAAACCACTGAAAAACCTACCAAGGTGGAAAATTGTTTTTTGAGTCAGTGGAATAGGTGGGTGGACACCGATATCCACCTGGATCAATTTTATGTTGGGTATGTGTTATATTCTTTGCACGAGTAGTATTATCTGTGTTACGTCGGATGCGTAGGGGGGTGCAGGGGCAACGCCCCCGAGAATTTTTTTTGCCTCGAGAAACGTGTCACATATTTAGGAGGTTTTTCAGCACATGGTTTCTTTGCCGATGGTTTTCTATTTCCGGTTAAGGAATTAGAGTTGTTGACTAATCCAAGTCACTGGGTTATGGTCTTGGATGTCGTTGGCTCCTATATTTGTATTGTATTTTAAACAATGTAACACGATGAATGAATATAGAATATGTTGGTTTTCCCAGTTTGGGTTTCCAGGGGGGAAAAAAAATCTTTGTGTAATGTTTGTATTTTCCATTCTATATTTTCTGTTATTTTACTGAAAAATTGTTTGCAATAAATATTGTACAAGGTTAAAATCTACATTTGGTATCAGAGCTTTGTTGGCTTTAGGGGGACGCCTTTGTGGTCAAGGGTTTGGCTCGGGACTGTGATAAGCCTTGTTACATTGGGAGATCTGTGGTATTGATTTTTCAGGTGAAAAGAAATGGCGAGCAATTCGAAAATGGAGATCGAGAAGTTTAATGGGAAAAGTTTTGAGCTATGGAAGATCTGTTGGTGGATAGAGATCAGTGGATCGCGATAGATCCAAGTATTGCACCTACAGGAACTTCAGCAGATGACTCGAAAAAGTTGGATCGAAAGGCAAAGAGCACAAACCGACTATGTCTCTCAGATTCAATATTACTGAATGTGTCAGAGGAAGCTACAACCAAGGATTTATGGGATAAGTTGGGGAAGTTGTATCAGTCTAAGTCCCTAGTGAATAAACAATTCATGAGAAAGAAGTTGTATAACCTGAGGATGAGATATGGAGACTCGGTGGCAGAGCATTTGAATGCCTTCAATATTGTGGTAAGTTAGTTAGTATTTGTTGAGATTAAAATTTCAGATGAAGATAAATGTATCATTTTACTGTGTTCTTTACCAGACTCGTGGGATAGTCTGGTTATGGCCATAAATAGTAATACAACTGCCTTGAATTTTGATGGAGTGATCTCATCCTTGTTGTCGAAGGAGATGAGACATAATAATATGGAAGGACAGAGCACAGATGCATTATTTGCAAGAGGACGTTACAAGGAAAGAAATAGATCTAACTTCTCAATTGGGAGATCTAAGTATAAGGGTAGATCTAAATCTCCCAGAAAGTTTGTAAAGGTATGTTGGAGATGTGGAAAAGAAGGGCACTACAAGAAGTAGTGTAGATCCAAAGTTGAGAAAAAGAAGGGATCTGAAGAATCTCCTTCTACAAAATAAAATACCTCCAAGGAAGAAGGAAGGGGTGTGTACTTGGATTCTTCAAGCACACATGCAGATCATGAGGCATGGTTGGTTGACTCTGGTGCATCCTTTCATATGACTCCCCACAGGGAGTGGTTCTGCGAATATGAAAGGTATGATGGAAGTAATGTTTTCTTAGGTGATGATTTGAAAACCAGAATCATAGGATGAGGAAAATTCAAGTTGAGTCTCATAGATGGAAGGATTAGAACACTGCCTAGTGTTCTGCATATCCTAGGTTTGGATAGAAATTTTATTTCAGTAAGCAAAATGGACGGTGTAGGGGTAAAACCAATATTTGAAAAGGAAACCTGCAGGATGGTTCGAGGAGAAATGGTGTTGTTGAAGGGAGTTCGATTTGGAGCTTTGTATAAGCTGCAAGGAAGCACTATTAGTGATGGGTGTAATAGTTCCATTGTTCCTGACATTGGAGTTGAAGAAGAAAGAATCCCTACAATATCTAGAGAAATTTTATGCTATGGCATCAAAGACTGGGGCATATCGGAGAAAAGGGTCTTCGACTACTACACGGTAAAGGTATGGTTGAAGGTATGTATAATTTCTCTCTGGATTTAGATTTCTGTGAACTTTTTCTATATGGGAAGAAGAATCGGGTAAGATTCCCCTCTGGTGCAACGAGGGAAGAAGGAATTTTATAGCTAGTTCACAGTGATGTTTTTGGACCTGTGTCGGTCCCATCATTGGGAAAATCTGTGTAATATGTCTCATTTATATATTTTGTAATATGTTTTTGATTTCGAGATGTAGCTCTGTTGTGTATTGTTCGTGGCTACACTTTATATAGTTATTTGACATGGATCTACAGTGTATTTGATTGGTAGCCATGATTCTATTTTATCCTGAGCATGGGTATGCCCGCCTCGGTGAGACATTTGTTATTTTGCAGACGGCGCCTCCCAGTTCCTAGTCCCTAGGCTCACTTATTCGGCACCTCAGTAAAGATTGGTAATGTATTTCAGCCATCATATGCTCTTCTGGCCTCACACATTAGGGGGCATCTGTTATAACCCTAATTTGCACCATACATGCTTACCTAGCATCAGGCCATCTCAGATCCCTTCTTTGCCAAAGCACTGCTGAACAACTCTTTAAAAAACCTATTTTATAAGGGCCCACACGCCCTACTCCATTACTGCATGCGTGTACACGCTATCTGACCTAAAACAACCTGCGTGGACCTACAAAAGCATGAAAAAAGGAAAGTTGATGATGGAACACATAGCTTTGGGTGAGTTAACTGAAACTCCCGACCATGCATGGCCGAGGGTTCATCCAAATACCTAGCTTCTTCTAGCTTATAAAAGAAGGGTTAGGGGTCCCATTTGGAAAAGGAGAATAAGAGTAAAGAAACTCTGCCCAATTGTACATTCCTATTGTCCCAACCCTTTATCCATCCTTGTGCAAAGACAGATACAAAGCAAAGAAGTTGGAGGACATTTGAAGAGGAGCCCAGGATCAGGATTCGAGGAGTAGTGGTCGGTCTCGAAGTTGTAAGTTGATTCATTAAAGTTAATATAAAGAAATGCTTTTCCCATCCCACTATATGAGTTCTTCATAGTTTAGTAGATATATGTTTGAATCTCTAACCCATTAGTCTGTAGGTAAAATGCATGTGTAGTTTGTTGCTTGTTTTGTATGCAGGACAGTCTTGGGAGGAGAGCTGCTAACAAGCGATCAAGCGTGAAGAAGGATCGACATCAAACATCTGGAACAAGGTATGTTGGTCTAACCATGCATTTTCTGAAAATAAATGGGGATTAGGTCTGGGGATGAAGGTAGAAAGTAGGTTTCTTTTGGTCATATCTGCATGCATAATATAACCCTATTTTCTAGTCCGTAGGGGGATTTCCCCCACAACATAAACTGGTCAAGGTTCCTATTCCCGTTGGTGTAAAGTTATCTGCAGATCAGTGTCCCAAGACACAGGAAGAGGAGGAGGACATGTATCGTGTTCCATATGCAAGTGTGGTTAGCAGTTTGATGTATTGAATGGTCTGTACTAGATCGGGCATTGCACATGCAGTGGGAGTTTTGAGCAGGTATATGTCAAAACTAGGGAAGGAGCATTGGACAAGAGTAAAAAGGGTTTTCAGGTATTTGCATAGCACTGCTAGCTATGGATTGTGCTACGTAGGAAGATCAATATTAGACAGAGTGGTGGATATACATGGCTTTGTGGATGCAAACTGGGTTGGAGATCTGGATCGTAGGAGATATACAAGTGGGTATGTGTTTAACCTGTTCAAAGGAGCAATAAGTTGGATGAGAAAAAGACAGGATGTAGTGGCACTTCCAACTACAGAAGTTGAATACATGGCAACCACCCATGCAAGTAAGGAAGCAGTATGGTTACAAACATTTTGTTCAGGTATTGGGTTGGTACAAAAAGATGTAAGGATAGATTGTGACAGTCATAGTGCAATTTTTCTGGCGAAGAACCCAACTTATCATTCAAAGACAAAGCATATTGATATTCAATATCACTTTGTGAGAGACATGATTGAAGAAAATAAAGTATTGTTGATGAAGGTGGACACTTTGAAGAATGTTGCAGATTCATTAACAAAATCTGTGAGCACTGAGAAGTTCTCTTGGTGTAGGGGATCCATGGGCATTGTTGCCCTAGATTATTGACTATGTAACCCTGTAACCCCTTGTATGCAAAGAAAACAACAAGTGGAAGAATGTTGGGTATGTGTTATATTATTTGCATGAGTAGTAGTGTTTGTGTTGCACCAGGCGCGCAGGGGGGCAAAAATGCCTCGGAGAAAAAATTTCTACCTCGGGAAACATGTCACATATTTAGGAGGTTTTTCGGCACATAGTTTCTTTGCCGATGGTTTTCTATTTCCGGTTAAGGAATTAGGGTTGTTGACTAATCCAGGTCATTGAGTTACGGTTTTGGATGTCGCTGGCTCCTATATGTATATTTTATTATAAACAATGTAACACGATGAAAGAATATAAAATATGTTGGTTTTCCCAGTTTGGGTTTCCAGGGGGAAAATCTCTGTGTAATGTTTGTATTTGTCATTCTATTTTTTTTGTTCTTTTACTGAAAATCTGTTTGTAGTAAATATTGTACAAGGTTAAAATCTACATTTTATGCATATGTATTCAACAACAAATGCATATGCCTAATGGGGGCCTTGATTCAATGGTAAGGCCAATGCAATATTAACACATCCACCAAGATTCCATTCTCATTGTGGTCTAAACCAAAGGAATGAGATTGGATGAAAATCCTAGCCAATTTTGGCAACACAAACCTACAACACTAATTTGGTCCCTAAATGAATCTTTAATTCTCATACTTTTCACAATGAATTAAATCTAATTTAATCTCTATATGGGGCTAAGAATTTTAGTTAAAACTTTTATAGAATTCTTGGTTTGGATAAAATCCTCATTTTAGCTATGAGAACAAACTTATTTTTGGAAATATATAATACCCACTAAATACATTTAGTTAAATTTTATTATAGAATTCCAATTTCAATGCTTTGAGAACAAACTCTAACGATATTCTTACTCTTTATTAGTGATGAAATAAGATTCATTCATACCTATTTGCAGTGCCATCTTATTGACATGGGGTGAAAATTGAATGGACACATCCTCGTTGGAAATTTTAGATTGGTGAATGCTCATTTCAAGTTCTACTATGATTGTTAGGTTTTAATCTAAGGACTTTACTCTTTGAACTTCTAATGTCTCTGCAGTTTGACAAAATACCCACCTAAATTATTAAAAAATATATTGGAGAGGAAACATTGGGTATGCAAAAAAACCACATAAATTCCCACCTTATGTAAAATCTTGGTGAAAACAATTGTAGGGAAAACCCCTAAAAGGAATATTTTAAGGGTGCATGGATTGCTTCAACCCCATCGATTATTATGCAATTTCGAGTTATGAAATTTCAATCTGACCACAAAGAGTCTACAAAAAATGATGGGGTTTTGTATGGAGATAGGTGATCCATGTGGATACCGATGGCCACCCACCTCTTCCACTGACTCAACATGGTTCTCCATCTTGGCAGTTTTGTTATGATTTGTATGATTTGTTGGGTCCTAAAATTTTGGGGCCATTTTGAGGCCCTAAATGTTGTTTTCTGGGAAATTCACGAACTTGGGATTATCATAGATATGATTCTAAAATGAAAACCTAGGCCATGACACAACATTGTATTCCTTAGTTAGATCTTTCCAATGAGCTACTATGCATTCCAAATGGAGATTATATGCAAACGTTGTGCCCCAGGGAAGTTGATGTAGAAACTAACCACCTCATGCCCAAAAACACCTTTTGGCGCTTCGCCTCCTAGGGTTAGGGTATTAAACCTTTAGGGTTCTTTATTTGTGTTAAAATTCCATTCCTCATACCTCTTGCATTATCCTTTGCGAATGGGCATAGTCGACATCTCTCTCTCTCTCTAGAGATAAGCTACCACCATTCTAGCTAGTTTGTGTTCTATAGTATTTTGTTATTTTATTCATTAACAAAAGTTGGGTTTTCACTGTATTACTATGATCTCTGCTATATTCTTGTTTTTGTTTCATTTCATTCCCTATATAATACATATCAATAAAAAAGGGTAACAAGACTAAAGACAATGGCATTGTATCGAGACAAATAAAGGGTAACATGGCTAAAGAGTGGGGATGAAAAAGTTTCAAAGGATAGACATGGACATGAACAAGTGGAAGAAATATTGAAAAAAAACCTTGTTAGGGCATGAGGAATGAGGAGTAGGACTATGAAAAAATAACACCACATCTATTAACCTTGGGCATAATGATGTCTTTCATTTTTTCCGAACATCAAAAAACATTTAGAAACATAAGTCATTCATTAAAGGAGATGACCAATAAAAAAATTGGTGGTGTTTGATGGCTAAAATGACCCATGAAGAGCACTTTCCCATCTGTAACATCCCCACTATAATCCCCAATTTAATTAATTCTTATGTAGATATAATGTGTGGCTACAGTCAAAGCGATGTAATATGTGAATTATATTTCAATGTTTTAATAATAAAATGTGATGCCAGTTGTTAAGGGGACATGGACAAGAGATGGGGGATGAATTAATCCACAAGAGAGGGGAGTGTCTAGGATAATGGCCAATAGGGGTCCAAGGGGGAATTACCCATGTATATTAATTCAACACATTTTCCTAAATTTTTTATTTGTATAAGAACCTTCATATTTCTGATTGAGTGCTCCCAAAGCCAATCATTGAATACAAGTAAGATGGTGGGTGTGAGTAGTCACATTCCATAGTTATTGGGTACATGGGGGTTGAGTACAATCATCTTGGGGAAGAGTGTGAGTCAAGTAAGGAAAGCCAAAGAGAGGAAATTTTTGTGGGTTGGGGACAACAATTTTACACATTGAATTTTTTGTGCATGAGGAGCAAGTAGAGAGAAAGAAAGAGAGCTTGGAGTTGGTGCAACCATGGAGGGAGAATTTTAGAGAAATTTGGAGTGTATTGGAGCATATTTGGAGCTGAAAAATGAAGAGCTTGGTTGTCAGGCTTGAAGAGTGAACCCATGGGTGAGTTGCATTGTAACAACAAGTGTTTGTTGGTAGTTTTCCTAGCAACAAGTTCACTTAGTTCCAGGATAAGAGATTCCTGGTTACCTATGCCAGAGAGACCCTGATAAATGAACAAGACGCCCAAGGGACTGAGATCAGTGAAGGGGTACATTCCTTGGGTTGGGAAGATCAAGAGGAAGAGAGTTGGTTGAAAATTGAGATAGTTGTAGGAAAATATCAGTGTGTTGTGAGTTTATGAGTTGTGAGTGGATTGCGAGAGACCACCCTCTTTTGTGGATTGCTAGACTCAGCCCGTGGGTGATTTGTTGTTGAGATTTGGAACAAAAAGTATATGGTTGGGTGGAACATTTGTCCTAAGAAGCTAGTTGCACATTTGTTATAAAATATAAGTGTTTAATCTTGTTGTTGTGTTATTTATGAGTTTAATTGTTGTGCATGAACTCTGTGTTTTTGGAAATAATTTATATGTTGTTGTGTTGAATCATTAGATTGAATTCATGTTGATTCAATATGTTGTAAATGCATCAAGTGAATGGTTTTAGACAATAGTTAAATCTAGTTTAAATTCCTAGTTGTAAGCTACATAACATCAACTAGTAGTAAAAGAATTAATTTAGTTAGCAGAAATTTCATTTTTATGTGTATTCTGCACCTTAATGTCCCTCGGTTGGGTCGGCGAACATCACACCATCAAATTTCAATCCTTCTTATAGGGGTTGGTGACCCCTCCAAATGACAAGCATAAGGCTTGTGTTGAATTCTCCCTTTCTGTTACTTACACATGTTAACTTTGACATCGTTGCAACATCTTCTACAAGCATGGCAATGCACCTCCTTGTTGTGGACACAAGTACTTGTATAAACTCTCATAACTATGTTAGAACTAAAACCAAAAAATTCACTTATATCCTCGATATTAGGAATTCATTCCAGATATGTTTGAGAATCAATCCTACGACCAAGACTAAGTAACACGAAGTGCAACATTAGTCATGATGAACATTGTTTATGTTGAGGAATCAACATTCATAGTTTTTATTTTTAAAATCTTAGAAGCAAAGTTTGCGAGACTTGAACATAAAGGATGGTGTATTGATATATGCATTCCTAATGCTTGGTAGAGATTCATGGTTCAAATCTATGCCCTTCCATATTAAACTTGATTTGTACCATGTTTATTGTTGGGTTGTTATATTCTTTGCAGTGAAAGTCTAGTCGAGGTAGATCGACTGACGATCGAAGGTCGAGACGGATCGACAACAAGTCAAAGGTCGAGGGAGTCGACAAGAAAAAGTTGAAGTTGAAGATATCGATGGAAAATCAACTGAAAAGAGGTTGAAGTGCAAGCATGAGATGACTGACTAGAGACCGAATAAAGGCCGACTAGTAGTCGACTGTTAATCCAACTTGGAGTCGACTGTAACATAATCCCGAGATTTGCGGGATTTGTAGCCAATGATATGTATGGATATGTAACCATTTTTGGGTGCCAATATTTAGGGTTTTTCTTATTGTAAATACTATAAAGAGGCATGTTGTAAGGCCATAAAGGCTAATGCAAAATATGTTAATGCATGGTAAATCGTAGGTTGTTGGTCATGCATATGTAAGCCGAATTGGCTACAGGGTTGTTCTTGCCCAGGAAAGAGGGTATGATGTTGATTGTGTCTTAGATGTGGACCAAGGTTAGACATGTAACCTTTTATTCAGATTGAATAAGACAACAAGAGAGCATAATTCTCAAAGGAATGTTGGGTTCTCCCGGTTAAGGATTCCAGGGTAAAATATCGGCATGCTGTGTGATTGCTTGTTTTCATTTACGTTCTTGATTAAATTATTCTTCTCTTATTCTAGAATTAGTGTGGATGTGTCTTTCATTTCCTGTCATGTGGTATCAGAGCTTAGGTTTTTCCTGACAAGTGAGTTATCATAGTGGTGTTATGCATTGGCGAGTATATAAGATCCTGATTTTCCAATCTTGAACTTGAGAACTAAACCCTAGGTACAATAAGAGTTATAAGTCATAAATTGTGTTAAAGATCATGGTAAAGAATGGCGAGCAGTTCCAGAATAGAGATAGAAAAATTAAATGGCCATAATTTTGAGCTTTGAAAGCTTAAAATAGAAGATCATCTTGTGGATCGAGAACAATGGACAACAGTTTGTCCAGGTACCCAGCCGATAGGCATGTCAACGGAAGAATGGGAGAAACTTGAAAGAAGAGCAAGAAATACGATTCGACTTTGTCTTTCAGATTCGGTGTTGTTGAATGTCTCAGGTGAAGATTCGGTAAAGAAACTATGGGACAAGCTAGGGATCTTATACCAGTCGAAATCTTTGGTCAATAAGTTGTTTCTTAGAAATAAATTGTATCTTATGAGGATCAGTGATGACAATTCAGTGACCGAGCAATTAAATGCATTTAATATTGTGTTAATCCAATTGTCGTCTATGGATATTAAGATCACCGATGAGGAGAAATGTATCATCATATTACGTTCTTTTCCAGACTCTTGGGATAACTTAGTCGTGGATATTGGGAGTAATTCAACCACACTAGCACTAAAGGACGTGGTTGCTTCTCTGTTGTCAGAAGAAATGAGAAGGAAGAACATGGAAGGATCGACCAAAGATGCTCTAGTAGTGAGAGGTAGACAAAGATAAAGGAATATTCTACGATCGAAAGTTCAAGTCGAAGGGTAGATATAAGTCCTTGGTTCAGTCGATGCGAAGATGATGGAAATGCGGTAAATCTGGGCATTATAAAAAGGATTGTAAGTCGAAGAAAACAAACGTCAGTGCTGGATCCGGAGAGAAGTAGTCGACCGAGAGAAATATGACCTTGAATAATGGAGGTGATGTGTATTTGACATTGACCAATACACAGTCAAATCAATATGTTTGGTTGATTGACTAAGGAGAATCCTATCATATGACACCAGATAAAGAATGGATATGTGAATATGAATGATATGATGGGGGTGATGTGTTCTTTGGGGACAAATCAACAACCAGATTTGTTGAACGAGGAAGAGTCTGACTGACACTGCAGGACGGGAGGAAAGAACCCTTACAAGTGTGTTACACATTCCAGGTTTGGAAAGAAACCTGATATATGTAAGCAAGATGAGCGATGTAGGTGTGCATACTCTGTTTCAGAAGGATTCATGCAAGATGGTCATAGGTATCATGGTATTAATGAAAGGAGTTTGGATTGGTACGATGTACAAGATTTTAGGGAGTGTCGACTCAATTGGATGCAACAAAATCGTTGCTCTTGAAATCATCTTGTCTCAATGTCGACACAGCTCGACTCAACTTGAGCCAAGTCGGTTCAAACCAACTCGACGAGACATGATGAGATCAACCTAGCCAGATTATGGCACGAGAGCATGGGACACATTGGAGAAAAAGGAATTCAAGCTATGCAAATCAAAGGTATGGTCGAAGGTTTTCCTAAACGTGGTTTATAAGTCGACTTTTGTGAACATTGCATATATGGAAAACAAAGTTAGGTGAGGTTCCCATTTGGAGCGACAAGGGAAAATGGGATTCTAGAACTGGTGCATAGTGATGTGTTTGGCCCAGTTACAGTGCCTTCACTTGGTGGATCCCTGTATTATGTCTCCTTCATAGATTATTTTTCCAAGAAGACATAGATATATTTCCTAAGGAATACATCATAGGTTTTCGAGAGATTTAAGGAATTTAAATATCTTGTGGAAAACCAGATAGAAAAGAGGATTAAAGTGATGAGGACTGACAATGGTGGTGAATTCTATGAAAAGGAATTTGATCAGTTATGTAAGAAGTGTGTCATAGCACGCCAAAATACCACACCACATACCCCAAAGAAAAATGGAGATGAAAAGAGAATGAACAAAACATTGATGGATAAGGCAAGGAGCATGCTTACTAGTGTTGGGCTCACATAAGAATTATGGGTGGAGGCAATTGATACTGCAAGATATATGGTGAATATTTCTCCTTCGTCGACACCAGTCGACACGACTCCAAATGAGTTATGGTTTGGTAAGAAGCCTTCGGTGGAAAATCTCAAAGGATTTGGTTGTGATGCATTTGTGCATGTTCCCAAGGAAAAGAGAAGCAAGCTGGACAAGAAGACAATGAAATGTATTTTCATTGGATATAAATAAGGAATGAAAGGATATAAACTCCGGGATCTTGCATCAAGGAGAATAGTGTACAGTCAAGATGTGGTCTTCAGAGAAGTCGAAGGTAAATTTGAGCCTGAGGAAGTTGTTTAGACTAAGAATAATCTTGATATGGTTTGCTTTGAACCGAGGAACAAAGAAGATGATTCAGATGAGTCAACTGAATCTGAGGAAGAGGTGGAACAACTGACTCATGTGGTAAGGAGGTTGGAAATAATAAGGAAACCAATTGAGAGGTATAGTCCACCCGACTTCCATTCTGCATTCGTGCTAATTTCCATCGACGATGATCCCAAGTCGGTTGGTGAGGTAGTAAAATGGACAGAGGGTAAACTCTAGAAGGACTCCGTGGTCAGAGAGATGGAATCCTTGTACAAGAATGAGACATGGGGTTTAGTCAAGTTACCTAGTGGAATAATCCCATTGGTAGCAAGTGGGTATTCAAGAAGAAGATGAATGTCACATGACAAGTTGAGAAGTTCAAAGCTTAATTGGTAGCGAAAGGTTATTCCCAAGTCGAGGGAGTCAACTTTGGTGAGATTTTTACCTTGTTGCAAAACTAACTTCCATTAGAGTACTAATGTATCTGGATGCAACATTCGATCTGGAGATAGAATAGATGGATGTGAAGACAACATTCCTACATGGGGACCTGGAAGAAGAAATCTACATGAAATAGCTTGAAGGATTTGTAGTAAAGGGACAGCAAGAGTTGGTGTGAAAACTCAAAAGATCCCTTTATGGTCTAAAGCAACCATCAAGAATGTGGTACCAAAACTTTGACACATACATCCTTAGATTGGGATTTGTGAGAATCAAAGTTGATCATTGCATATATTCCAAGGAAGAAGGTGGGTGTTTCATATATGTAGCATTGTATGTCGATGACATGTTGTTGATTGGAAACAACATGAATGCAATAAAGGGGGTGAAGAAGCAGCTATCCTCCAAGTTCGACGAAGGATATTGGTGCAACTAACTTCATTCTGGGAATGGAGATTAAGAGAGATCCAGCCGCTAGAAAGATCTGGTTGTATCAGATGAAGTATATTGAAACAGTTCTAAAATGATTCAACATGCAGGATAACAAACCGATGAAGGTGCCAATTCTTATGGGAGCAAGGTTTTCTGTTGAATAGTTTCCAAAGACACAAGAAGAAATAGAGGACATGGCACATGTTTCGTATGCAAGTGTCATTGGTAGTCTAATGTATGCAATGGTTTTCACTCAACCATACATTGCCCATGTAATGGGAGTGTTGAGCAGGTACATGTAGAAACCTGGAAAGGAGCAATGGACAAATTTCAAGAGAGTATTCATGTATTTGTGTGGCACAAAGGATTATGCTATATGTGATCCATGATCTTTTCATCAAAGTGACTTATAAAGAATTGTATTAAATGATCATAAATTAAAGTGCATCATTAAAGAAGGAAAATGTCAATAACGAAGAGACATAAGCATAAAATATGAACAAAAAAAACTTGATAACGGAGTTCGTCCCTAGTGAAATACATCTCCGGGTCCTACTGTCAAATGGGTAGGCCTTTTTATTAACTCAGCAAAATAATTTGGTAAAATACATAAGTATACCTCATTCTGGAATCAAGCTGAGAAGCTTTGCTCAGATTAGAAAACATACATCACCATTGAATTTGTGGTGTTGAATTACCAAAAAATGTTTGTCTCCACACCTCAATCTGACTCTAGCACTCCCAGGCCCAAGAGAAACTTTGTCTCAGTTTCTATGTCATGCAACATGAAATTAATGCCAAAAATTTCCTCATAAAACATGCTCGGTCGTACCGTCACACGCCTCCCCCTGCACTGGGCGAATTTCAAATTTTAAATAATAATTTGGGCATTGTAAACAATGGAGGTCGTTTGGCCTAGTGGTTGGCGGAGCATTTGTTAAGGCATATAGAGTGGGGGAGGTGTCGGGGTTGAACCCGCGGGCCTCCCCTTTTGGGTGTTGGTTATAACGTATGTACATATATATACATAGTGGTTCCACCAAATTGGAGGTAGTTCAGATATGTCCATTGGTTTGCCAGATCTAGTGGGGTTCCGTAGGATTTGGTGGACCCTCCATTCTTTTTTTATTTTCATAATTTCATTCTCGGGCCCTCATTGGGCATTTTCACACCGCCACGTGGCAGCCAACTGTACAGTCACCTACCATGTCAGCGTACAATCTCCCACCTTAGCTACCACATCATCCTGCCATGTCATTGTACGGTCTACCACATGGCTATACAGACTATCATGTGGTACATTTTTATTGGTCCATGAAATGACTTGAAAATGCCAAAAATGAGTGACACAAGGCAACCTCTGGTGTTGCCACATCACCATCTTGATGTCATTCTGACGTCAACATGACATGTGTCACCTCCTGCGTGTGCCACATATGTTGTAAGGATGCTGACGTCATCTGTACTGATGTTGACGTCAATAGTACTAATGTTGACTCATCCCCTGCTGACTAGGCTAGGTTAACCAAACTTTGACTGTGAATATCTTTCGATTCATAACTCTGTTTGATGAGCCGTTTGCGTCGTTGGAAATCTTACGATGCGCTCTTTGTGATGATGTCATTTTTACTAAGTTTTGAGGACTTTAAATTTTTTCCCTTTCTCTATCTGTTAAGGCCATTCTGAGCTTCTTGAGTTGCTTCTGCGAGTTCTGAGCTGTCCTCAGTCTTCTCTGGATCCTTTTTGGATCATGCCTTCCCACTTAGAGTTTTTTGGACCACCAAAATCTTTCATCAATCAACAGATAAGTGAGGGAAGAGTTCCCTGACCTTTTCCTTCTCAATCCACTTTGCCTTGCTTGGATGTGTGCCCTTTAAGCCTACTCGAAGATAATCAACATCACCCCTACATGAAGTTCTCGTCCTTCTATACATGATGATATCTTCATTTAAATCATCCAAGTACTTAGGAGAAAACTCATCAATTGAAGGTATTGAAACTTCCTCATTATGATCCATGATCATGGGAGGCTCAAAAAGTTTCAAGTTCTCTACATTTACAACTGAGTAAATCTACATATAAGGTGGAAGATCCAGGCGAAAAGCATTGGTACCACTTTTCTCCAAAATAGGTAAGGGTCCATAATGAATGGGCTTGATTTTCTTGCCTTCACCCTTCAATCTTTCCTTGCTGATGTGAAGCCATACCTGGTCTCCAACCTGGAATTGATGATGAACCTTGTGTTTGTCATGCTGAGCTTTATACTATGCTTGAATTTTCTCCAACTGTTCCCTGACTGCTTGGTGTACCTGTTAGATCCTTTGGATGAACTTGCAGGCTCTGTCTTCATTTCTTTCTTCATTTGAATCGACATCTCTCCCATACATCAAGTCCAAAGGAACCTTAGGTAGGTACCCAAAACATGTCTCAAAAGGTGAAAACAGAGTGGAGGAATGTAAGGCTCGGTTGTAAGCATGATGTACATATGGTATCTGTTCATCCCATACTTTGGGATGCTTGTTGCAGTAGCCTCGAAGCAAAAGTACCACTGTTTGGTTTACAACCTTTGTCTGTTTGTTGGTTTGTGGATGGAAAGCAATGCTCCTCTTCAACTTGGTGTCCGTCATTCTCCACAATCTTGTCCAAAAATCCCCAAGGAATCGACTATCTTGATCAGAGATAATGGATGTGGGTAACCCAAAGTGAACCCAAACATACTGAAAGAAGAGATTAACAGTCTGCTCAGCAATGATCTGCTTTTTACATGGAATTAAGATACACATTTTGTTGAACCTATCCACTAAAACATACAAATAGTCACGACCCCCTTTCGACATTTGTAAACCCCTTACAAAATCCACGGAGATACTTTCCCATGGATGGGATGGAACAGGTAGTGATGAGTATAGCCCCAGTTTTCTATTAGTGGGCTTACAAGTAGAACACATCACACACCCCTTTACATATTTGGTTACAATTGCTTTCATTTGAGGCTAGTAACAAAACCTTTGCAAATGAGCCATAGTTTTTCCTACCCCAAAATTCCCAGACACAAGAGAAGTGTGAGCTTCTCGTATTACATGGACTCATTCACTTGTAGGAATACATAGCTTTCCAAGATGGTAGAGTAGTTTTCCCTGTAGACAATAGTTCTCTACTTGTGAACTATGGGTTAGCTTCTCATATACTTCTTTAAAATCTTAATCAATGGCATATTGTTCCACATAGCTATCATGAGATAAAGAAGTATTCTTCAAAATAATAGAAGCAACAATAGGAGGTCTAGAAAGAATATCAACTACCTTGTTAATTGTACCCTTTTTGTATTTGATTACCAAATGAAATTGTTGTAGGAAACCCATCCATCTATAATTTCAAGATTGTTGCAGTTTGGTTTTTGCTTAGAGATACTGTAAGGGTTGGTGATCTGTATGTATGATTGTCTCCTTCCTTAACAAGTAGTGCTTCCATTTCTTTACACTTTAAACTAATGCATACAACTCTTGATCATATGTAGGATATTTAACAACAACTTGGTTAAAAGTTTCAGAGTGGTAACAGATAGGCTTATGATATTGCATCAATATTGCACCCATGGCATAACCGCTTGCATCTATCTCGATCTCAAAGGGTTGTTGAAGATTCAACAGTGCTAATACTAGTGCGTTACTGATCTTTTTATTCAAAGTGTCGAAAGATTTTTGTTTCTTTCCTCCCCACTGAAAAGTGTTCTTCACATTGGTTAAGGCATGCAAAGAAGCTGCTATAAAGGATAAGTTTGAAATGAATCTCCTCCAATACTGGATTGCACCTAAGAAGCTATGTATCTCGATTACACTTTTGGGCTCAGGCCAATTTACAATTACATCAATCTTGGAAGGATCAATTTTTAATTGCCCTCCTCCTACAATATGACCTAATATACAAGTGCAGTCTTGCAAAATTTACATTTGGACAATTTTACATACAACTTTTCCCTTTGCAAAGTATCCAATACTTGCTTTACATGCCTCACATGTTCATCCCAAGTCCCACTAAAAATAAGAATGTCGTCTAAATATACAATCACAAATTCGTCTAGAAAAGGCCTCGATACATCATTCATCACACGCATGAAAGTTGTCGGAGCATTACAAATCCCAAATGACATAACTAACCACTCAAACAATCCATGTTTGGTTTTAAAGGAAGTCTTCCATGCATCCTACTCTGCAACCCTGATCTGATGGTATCCATTGCACAAATCCAACTTAGTGAAATAAACAACATTCTTTAACTGATCAAGTAAATCATCTATACGAGGAAGAGGTTATCAATTTTTCACCATGATTTTATTTAAGGCCTGTTAATCGACACACATTCGCCATGTGGCATCTTTCTTTGGCACCATCATGATAAGAGAACCACAAGGAGATGAGCTGGGCCTGATGATCCCTTGATCTAATAAGCCTTGTACCTACTTCTTGATCTCTTTAATCTCTTCATCTGACATCCTGTACATGCCCACATTAGGAAGAGGAGAATCCTGCTAGAGATGTATTTCATGTTGGATTTCCCTCTTAGGAGGTAATGCATTTGGTTCCTGGAAAATAGCATCATACCTAGAAACAATATCAATTAGTTCTTTCTTATGAGAAGGATCACATCCTTGGAAAGCGTTGGATATTCTAACATCTTTCTCCCTTACGACCATGAGTATATATCTCTTATTAGTGTTTATGAGTCTCTTCATTTGACCTGCACTAACAAGTGTTTTGTTTACCCTCATGTTGTGAGATCTAACAATATATTCCACTCCCCCCTTAGTAAGGTGGTATTTGTTCTCATGACGAAAGAAGACTGCTTTTCTATCATAAAGATAAGGACTCCCCAACACTATCCCACATATATCAAGTGATACAACATCCAAATCCACTTCATCAAACAACTTTGAAGCAATAGCAAATCTGACCCTACATTGTTTGGTGACATTAAGTTTTTATTTATCACATACCCAACCAAGAGGATAAGGCTTTAGATGTGATTTCATTTCAAAACCCATGTTTTTGACAAGTGCTTCAGATATCAAGTTTACTTGGGAACCCGAATCAAACAATGTATCTATGTTAGTGTGTTTATATACAACTCTTATGTGAAATAATCCATTCCTCTTTTGTTCATCATCATGAGATTCATTATTGGAATTTGAACTAGCATGAGGGGAATATTTACCTTGTACTCCAACCACTGTGATCTTTCCTTCGTCTCCTGAATCAGAACCAAGATCTTGTTGCACTGTAGCAACGATTTTTGTCTTCCCCTTTCCACCGAACTGTTTCGGTCTCTTCTTTGGATGTAGTTTCCAACAATGGTCATCATTGTGACCACTTTTCTTGCAATGGATGCAAGATGGATTTCCTTCTTCTCTCTTTACCGTGGCGGTCTTCTTGTCCTTCCTTTTAAACTTATTAAATGGCTTATGTGGAAGATTGGAAGGTTTCTTTGTGGGATCTTCTTGAACATGTTTTCCCTTGTTCTCAAGGTGAGTGGCTTGCACACAAACTTCGTCAATATACTTCATTAAATTTTCATAAGAATCCAAAGGAATGTTTAATGCAAGAGCTTTCTTCCTAAATTCTTAGGTGAAACTTTGTACAGTTTGACCTTTACTTTGTCTTAAAGTTTTCCATTCCATCATTACTTTATGTAAATAACCCAATGGATAAAATTGCTTCCTTATCGCTGATTTAAATTCCAACCACGAGGAAAGAAGATTACCACACTTACTTATGTCCTGAAGTTTTCTTTCCCACCATATGAGAGCGGTTCCTTCCAATTGAAGAGAAGCCAATTGCACTTTAACTTCCCCTTCATCAATCTGTTGAAAACGACAATATACTTCAACTTGTCGGATCCAATTATCTAGCTTTTCAGAATTAACATCTCCATTAAACATAGGTAAAGAAAATTTTACATCAAGCTTTAATAATGGTTTCTTAAAAGAGGCTTTATGGCTAGAATGATGAGAATGATGAGAATGCTTAGAGGAAGAAGAACTAGAACTTGATGGTGAAGATGGAGGCTCAGGAGGGTCTCCTCCATCCCCTTGATTTACCAACGCATCATCATCAACTTGTGCTTCCTTTTTATTCCCTTTCTTCTTCATCCTCTTCTCGTAGTCTCCATACACTCGTTCGACCATTTCTGACATGCGATAAAAGACCATATGGAAGTTCTAGTCTTGTTCATCACACTTGCCCCCTTCTGCCATTTTCTTCCTTCGGGATGCACGACCAACTTCAGGATTGAAAGTCTTAAGAGTTCCTTCACCTTGCTTATGCTTGGCCCCAATAAACATTTACACTCAACAATTCACGTCAAAGATGACTGCTCTGATACCAACATGATCCAGGGTCTTTTCATCGAAGTGACTTATAAAGAATTGTATTAAATGAGCATAAATTAAAGTGCACCATTAAAGAAGGAAAAATTCAATAATGAAGAGACATAAGCATCAAATCTAAACACAAAAACTTGATAACGGAGTTTTCCCCTAGTCTCCAGGTCCTTCTCTCAAATGGGTAGGCCTTTTTATTAACTCAACAAAATAATTTGGCAAAATACATAAGTATACCTCATTCTGGAATCAAGCTGCAGAAGCTTTGCTTAGATCAGAAAGAAGACAACACCATTGAATTTGTGGCATCGAATTACCCAAAAATGACTGTCTTCATGCCTCAATCCGACTTCGGCACTCCTAGGCCCAAGAGAAACTTTGTCTCGGTTTCTGTGCCCTACACCTTGCAATTAATGCCAAAAATTGCCTCGTAAAACATGCCTGACCATACTTTCACGCACCTCCCCCTGCACTGGGTGATTTAAATTTTTAAATAATAATTTGGGCGTTGTAAACAATGGAGTTTGTTTGGCCTAGTGGTTGGCGGAGCATTTGTTAAGGTGTATATAGTGGGGGAGGTCCCAAGGTCGAACCCACGGGCCTCCCCTTTTGGGTGTTGGTTATAACGTATGTGCATATATATACATAGTGGTTCCGCCAACTTGGAGGTAGTTCGGATATGTCTTTTGGGTCACTGGATCTAGCGGGGTTTCACCGGATTTGGTGTACTCGCCATTCTTTTTTTATTTTTGGAATTTCGTTCTTGGGCCCTCATTGGGCATTTTCCTATTGCCACATAACAACCCATGATTAGGCCACGTGGCAACCAACCATTGGGCCACACCAACCACCTGTACAATCACCTTCCACATCAGTGTACGATCTGCCACCTCAACTACCACATCAACTTGCCACGTTATCCTGCCACTCCATTGTACGGTCTACCATGTGGCTATACGGACTGCCACATGACACATTTTTACTGGTCCACGAAATGACCCGAAAATGCCAAAAATGAGTGACACGTGCCAGCCTCTGGTGCTGCCACATCACCATGTTGACACGTGTGACCTCCTGCGTGTGCCACGTACGATGTACAGATGCTAACGTCATTCGTACTGATGCTGACGTCAACAATATGGATGTTGACTCATCCCTTGCTGACTGGGGTAGGTTGACCAAACTTTGATTGCAAATATATTTCGATCTGTAACTCTGTTTTGACGAGCCATTTGCGTCGTTGGAAATCTTGCGATGCGCTCTTCGCAATGATGCCATTTTCACTGAGTTTTGAGTACTTTGAATTTTTGCTCTTTCTCTATCTATTGAGGCCATTATGAGCTTCCTGAGTTGCTTCTACGAGTTCTGAGCTATCCTTAGTCTTCTCTGGATCCTTTTTGAATCAATATGATACCAAGGAAGATCTGGAGGTGACAATGGTAAAGTAATTGTACATGGCTTTGTCGACGCCTACTCGGTTGGAGATCTGGATCGACGGAAGTCGACCAACGAATATGTCTTCAAAATGTTTGGTGGAACAATAAGTTGAATGAGTAAGCGACCGACGGTTGTAGCATTGTCAACAACATAAGCTGAATACATGGCATCCACTCATGGAGGCAAAGAAGTAGTATGGATTCAAAGGTTGTGTTCATGAATCGGGTTTGGGCGGAGAGCTATGAAGGTGAGTTGCAATAGTCAAAGCGCAATATTTCTGGAAAAGAACCTTGTGTTGATATTATGGTAGCTGCGGGAGGTATTTACCTCCACGTGTAAACCTGACAAGAATAGAATATTCCGGGAAGCAAGAAGAAACCCTAATGAGTTGGCTAATAACCCTATAAGACATTTCGACTCAATAGGATAACTTGTATTAGGTTATTAGCCTCCAAGAGAAGAAGTCGGTCAGAATAAATAATATATACTGAACAGATAGATACCCAGAATGAGAAGTCCGCCCAGGCAGTTAGCTAGATTTACTATAAATACAGGAGGCCAGTCTTCATTCTGGCAGGCAGTCTCAGAATTGTAGAGCAGCACTTGTGCGCACTACAGTGCCCAGTTTTGTGTGCAGGTTTGGAGGAGAGTTGCCATTGCAGCTGCTGCAGCTAGCAGATCACGTTTGTCTTGGACTATCTCTTGGTTAGGGTTTGGACTATCTGATCAGCTCTTGTTGGTGCGCTATCCTTGGGGAAAGGTGCACTACCCTTTGTTTGGATATCTAGCCTAGGGTTTGATTCCGGAGTGATTTTCTATCAAAGTTAAGGTGCTTGGAGGGTGGCTTCGGACTATGGTTGGGTGACAATAGTGATATTGTCATTGGTAAAACAAGCACATTCACTCATATTCTAACGGGTTATGGGCCCACACCTCCTTCATTCAGTCTAACCACTGGAAGGAAATGTAGCCGTAAGGATATTAAGCTCATTAAAGAACTGTCGCTAGGGTTTATAGCAGGAGCAGTCACCATAACACTACCGCTAGGGTTACTAGCAGGTGTAGTTGCAGAAACCCTAATTATCTTGTTAAGGCACCTTAAGTGAAGGGATTGACCTAATTTTCGGATAGATCAGTGCACCCTAGCCTAGCACATCTCTTGTTCCTCTCAGCAATCCAAGACATCAAGTTTGATTTTTTTGGTCAAATCTAGGGTTGACCAAGTCAAAGTAGCCATGACTTACTCTATGAAGTCAAAGAACAAGTTAGATGGAGCTTCTAACTTCAGAGTGTGGAAGACAAGGATTGACCTCATCCTTGCCAAGAATAAAGTGTTGGATATCGTGAAAGGAAAGATCGTGGAACCAGAGTTTGAAGAAGGAGAAGAGAAGGAATCGCAGAACGTTGCAGTTATGGAGAAGTTCAAAGACGGTGACATCAATGCCATGAGTATCATAGTGGACTCTATAAAAGACCACTTGATACCCCACATCTTCCATCTTGACTCATCAAAGAAGATGTACGATGCCCTAACAAGCCTCTTCTCAGTCAGAAACATTGGACAAATAATGAGTCTAAAGAATGAGCTATGTGACATGAATATGAATGATGATGATAACATAACATCATACTTTGTGAGGATCTCCCAATTAAGATATCAACTACAAACTATTGAAGAGATCATTTCAGAGAAGTAATTGGTAAACATAGTACTCAATGGTCTTCCCAAGACATGGAATGCATTTTCCGTAAGCATGAACACAAGGAAGGAGTATCCTACATTTGAAAAACTTTGGACTTGTTGTGCTTAAGAAGAATCTAGGATCAATGCAAAATAGAAACCCCAAAAGAAATACGATGATCAAGCCTTCACAACAAGATTCAAGAATTTCAGGAACAAAAGGAAGATTGGTTCAAGGAGGAAGACAAATCAAGAGAAAGATATTTCAGAAATACAATGCTTCAACTGTCGAAAGTATGGTCACTACAAGAATCATTGTCTCGAACTAAAGAAAAGGAAGGAGAAACACAAAGCATTAGTTGCCGAAGAAAAGGAACCTACAAAGAAGACTAAGCAGGATGAAAGAGACTTCTTCTTCTGAAGGTAACAATACTCTTCTTAGTTCTTGTACATATCTTGTTTGCATCGTCTCTGTACATATCTTGTATATCTATCTCTCGAAAGATAATGTGTTCCAAGAAGAACTATACCTATGGAAGAACAAAAAGATAAGGACTGCTATCATTATACAAGGACAACCGAAATCATAATCAATCATGAAGAGACTTAGAAGAAGAAAAGGCAGAAAGAAGTCAACAATCAAAAGGAAATTGGAGAAAGACTTATGATGTTTTGTAGAAGAAAATAAGATGAAAGCATGGACTCTATTAGACGAAGGAAGCTGATTATATATTGCAGAAGACAATAAGGATGCAGATGGAAGCATGGGCTCTGTTAGATGGAGGGAGCCGATTATATGCACTCATACATGAAACAAGGATTAGGAGGGAGCTAATCCTATGATCCATTGAAGATGATGAAGTATATATCCATGGTAGCAACCATGGAAGACAGTACATGTTCACTTCAATCTCAGAAGAAGTCTTCTTTGAAGAGAAGCCTTAAAGTATCCCTAGTTGTCCATTCACATCCATGATTCTATAATGAAAGGAAGAAGTGGAATCTTTAGGGCATGAAATCTATAAGAAACTCCATGGACCCAAGAGCTAAAGAAAAACATCAGGAAGAACATGAAGATTCCAAGAAAGAAAGAGAAACCAGAACAACCAGTCATTGTATTAAGAATCACAAGATTACCAACCTGATATGAACTCAATAAAAGCAATTAAGCAAAGGAACTGAAAGTTGTGATGAAGAACAGTGTATATATGCAAGCATTGCAAGATCCAGAACTAGAGGTTCTCCCAGATGGAGGGAGAAGACTATGATGATTACTTGTTCCAAACATACCTCTACATGAGTCTTTATATCATCCGCAATATCCATGGGTTGGAGTTCTACATCAGATAAATACTGTTCTCTAGAGAAATTGAACAAAGAGTGTATGAAGAGCAACCTCAAGACTTTGAAGCATACCAGAAAGAGACCCTTATATGCAGATGGAAGAAGATAACTTGGTGGAGAACCTCTAGTGCACAACAGAAGCATGGTGAAGATTTTCTATAACAGAGATGTTGTATCAAGATGATTACTCAGAAGATCAGATCTCATGATGACAAAAGAAATGCCACATGGATATGTTCCAGTTTTCCAACAATGATATACTTTATTGATCAGAGCTACATGAAGCCTTCAAAGAAAACTAGTGTTCCAGATCGAAGTACATTTGAATAAAGCATTACATTATCCGTGATGAAGTCTAGAAAGGAGAAAGTGGTTCTCCAATACATATCTCCACAGATGAACATATACATAGACATTTTGGTAAAGCTTCTGTCCAAGATGAAAGAGTTTGCGTACTCAAGCTGGAGCTCGTGGAGACGACTTCCTTATTGAAAAAAAAGGAAGAGATAACTCCCAGGTTGGGAGGGAGCACTGATGTATTATTGATTGATGGACAATCATTTTTCAGTTCAAAAAATGGTCCAGGATGAGAAGATTCTTTCCAGTTCGGAAAGTGGATTGAGATTTCTGATGGACAGACATTTTCCAGTTCGGAAAATGGTCTAGATTGTTGATGTACCATAGACAATGACTTCCCATTATGGTTAACATGGGAAGTGGTCTAGGACAATCTCTCTTCTTGAGGGTTACTCAAGAAGATTGGCCTGCCTCACCGGACAACGATTTCCCATTTTGGTTAACATGGGGAATGGTCCATTTTGGAGGTTGGTGCAAGACAGTCATTTCCTTTGGAAATGGTCCGGATAGTCATTCCTCAGGACATATTCATTCTCTCCAGGTTGCACTTTGTTTAGTGTCGGAGGAATGGCCTAGGGTGGGGAATGGTCTAGGTTCATCAATCAGGGACAGACATTCCTTAGGGCAGACTCATTCTCTCCAGGTTACACTTTGTTTAGTGTCGGAGGAATGGCCCAGGGTGGGTTCAGGCTCATAAAATCAGGACAGTTATTCTTCCTTGCTTGAGAAGAATAGTCCAGATAGCTCATCATTGATGTTTTACCTTCTGAAGGCAGATGCTCTTCCAAATCTCACAGATGTGAGTGGAAGAATGACCCAGATGATTCATTTTATATCATAACATTGTTTCTGTGCAGGTTGATATCAGATTATTGTTATGAAGACCGTATGTTTCTAAACAGTAGATGCATACTACTATGGTGGATGTGTTCCATTGTTTGATCAAGTATCTATGTGGTACTTGGTATGGTAGTATGCCACTGGATTGTAGTTGTGTACTACTATGGATAGACACATTTGTGTTCTATTGAAGGATATTGTTCCAATTGACTTGAAGACTATCAACAATGTTGAAAATGATTATCAGCTAGATGGATGATCAATGAACATAGATTTTCCAGACAGAAAATGGTTCAGAACATTTACTCTTCTAGATTAGAAGAATGGCTCTTGTGTCACTCTATGGAGTGAGTATAATTACTCAGATAGAGTATGGTTCCGAGAGATGATGCAACTGATGACACTAATGGTGATGATGGTGCTCATGATCTAGTCATGAGATAGTCTATACAACTATGTTGATGCTACCGGGTGAATGGTATATTTGTGTTCAAGACCATTACCTGTAATACCTCCCTAGCTAGGAGGGAGTGTTGATATTATGGTAGCTGCGGGAGGTATTTACCTCCACGTGTAAACCCGACGAGAATATAATATTTTGGGAAGCAAGAAGAAACCCTAATGAGTTGACTAATAACCCTAGAAGACATGTTGGCTCAATAGGATAACTTTTATTAGGTTATTAGTCTCCAAGAGAAGAAGTCGGCCATAAGAAATAATATATACTAAACAAACAGATACCCAGAATGAGAAGTCGGCCTAGGTAGTTAGCTAGATTTACTATAAATATAGGAGGCCAGTCTTCATTCTGGTAGGTAGTCTCAGAATTGCAGAGCAACACTTGTGTGCACTGCAGTGCCCAGTTTTGTGCACAGGTTTGGAGGAGAGCTTCCATTGCAGCTGCTGCAGCTAGCAAATCACGTTTGGCTTGGACTATCTCTTGGTTAGGGTTTGGACTATCTAATCATCTCTTGTTGGTGCGCTATCCTTGGGGAAAGGTGCGCTACCCTTTGTTTGGCTATCTAGCCCAGGGTTTGCTTCCGGAGTGATTCTCTGTCAAGGTTAAGGTGCTTGGAGGGTGGCTTCAGCCTATGGTTGGGTGACAATAACGACATTGTCAATGGAAAAACGAACACATTCATTCATATTCTAACACCTTGCTTATCATTCAAAGACTAATCACATTGATGTACAATACCATTTCACGAAAGATATGGTGGAAAGTAACAAGGTGCTACTAGAGAAAGTAGACATGTTGGAAAACATAACAGACTTGTTGACCAAGTCTGTGAGTGCTGTGAATTTTTCTTGGTGCAGAGAGGCAATGGGCATTGCTTCCTTGGGTCTGTGAATGAAAGTTCAGGAATCTCCCGTTTCAGCAAAGAAGACAACAAGTGGGAGAATGTTGGGTTGTTATATTCTTTGTAGTGAAAGTCTAGTCGAGGTAGACCGACTGACGGTCGAAGGTCGAGGTGGATTGACAACAAGCCGAAGGTTGAGGGAGTCGACCAGGCAAAGTCTAATTCGAAGATATCGACAACAAGTCAACCGACAAGAGGTTGAAGTGCGGGCGTGAGACAATTGACTAGAGACTGAATGAAGGTCGATTGGTAATTCAACTTGGAGTCAACTGTAACATAATCCCGAGATTTGCAGGATTTGTAGCCAATGATATGTATGGATCTGTAACCGTTTTTGGGTGCCAATATTTAGGGTTGTGCCTATTGTAAATCCTATAAAGAGGCGTGTTGTAAGGTCGTAAAGGCTAATGCAAAATATGCTAATGCATGGTAAATCGTAGGTTGTTGGTCATGCATATGTAAGCCGAATTGGCTACAAGGTTGTTCTTGTGCATGCAAGAGGGTATGATGTCGATTGTGTCTTAGGTGTGAACCAAGGTTAGACATGTAACCTTTTATTCATATTGAATAAGACAACAAGAGAGCAGAACACTCAAAAGAATGTTGGTTTCTCCCGATTAAGGGTTTGAGGGTAAGATCTTAGTGTATTGTGTGATTTCTTGTTTTCATTTACGTTCTTGATTAACTTCTTCTTCTCTTCTACTAGGATTAGTGTGAAAGTGTCTTTCATTTCCTATCATTTATAACAATTAGTAAATCTACAATTATGAAACACATGTGAATGAAACGATTATGAAATGCATATTACTATGAATCCTCAAACACATGTGAATGAAACAATTATGAAATGCATATCAATGTGAATCCTCAATCACATGTTGTTGGACAAAGAGTTTTTAAGTTTGACATTCAATCACATATTCTTGGACAAAGAGGTTTTAAGTTTGACATTCTACTTTATATGTCAAGAAAAAGAAATAAAGTAAATAAAGATAATAAATATTTATGATTTTTTATTTTTATTTTTATATTTTTATCTATACATATATCTTTTTCAAATATATTGAAATTGACATTTTCATGGTTACACCTAATAACAAAGATGTATAAAAATATCACTATTTAATCATAAATATTTTTTTTCATAATCAAATTTACTTAATTTACTATCTCATTTACAAAACTTTAATAAATATTATATATTGTAGATCTTCCATACATAACCATATTCTCTTTATTCAAATACATAAATATCCATTTTAAAAATTATTTAACAAAATATTTAATACTCAAAATTATTAACTATAAACTTACAAACTAACAAAATAATCACATAACCGAATATTTCCATCTCACCATAACTTGGGCAGAAAACATCCATCCCATAAACTCTCCTTTACTCGGAGTTTCAAAAACTTTTCCTCATTTTGTCATTACAAAATTTGTGAAAGGCATGAAATCGTGGTTCAATTTGAACTTGCAAGTCATCTTAGATCTTAGATCTGCATGTGAATTTTTCAAACCCTCTATATTTCACTGGTCAAAAAGTTCGTAAAATCTTTTAAGTAAATTTTATGTATTTTAATGTATATTTTACCATTTTACCAAATCAAGTTGTAGACCCAGTCCCTGACTCCCAACCTGGTTGAGTAATTTTTTAAGGTTATTTTAGCCACAAAATTTTGCCATATCAACTAACTAACCGAACCAGGGTTTAGGCGAGGTACCCACTCTATCAAACCCCAATTGTAAAATACATAAATAGTATACAACAACAAAATAGTTGGTGACGATGAACTGAGCTGGACCTTGATTGTCCCTTTCCTCTAATTTACCCTTTACCTTTGGTTTGGCTTTAACATTGCAATGTTATGTGGCATTCTCCAGCTTCACCTTTTCCTTTGGATTGTGGATTCAACTTTTTTGTCACAGAGATTGGATGGTGGCGAGCTCGCTTGAAGGAGGATTTTATGATGGTCCGTTTGGATGGTGGCGAGCTCGCATGAAGGAGGATTTTATGATGGTCCGTTTTTGAATTAACTGCTTCCCCAACGCAGCCTTTCATTTCTATCCAATCTGTAAGTATGATCTCCAACGATCCTCATCAGCTTGCAGAATCTGTCAGTTTCAGGTCAGATCTCTCAAAATTTATTCATGTGGATTGACCTTCTTCCATCTCTTTTCTTTTCCCCATAGTTTTAGATTGCCATAAGATACAGAGGGCTTGATTTATCGTAAACCTTTTTCTCTGTATAGTCAATCAATGCTTTGGAATCGAATACCCAATGGAGAACTCGTGGACTTTTGTGGGTAAAACATGCCAATCGGTGCTGAGAAACTTAATTACAAATTTGGGTTTTTTTCTTAAGTCTTGCCCTTTCTGCCAACAAGCTTAAGCCAATATTGGGCAAACGTCAAATATGGATAAAATCCCTGTTGAAGTTATCGGAAAAGTTTTGTCTAGCCTTGGTGCTGCCCATGATGTTGTAAGAGCTTCACTGACATGCAGGAAATGGAGAGATGCTGCAAAGAATCACCTACATACCCTTTCATTTAATTCTGCAGATAGCCCTGTTTACAGAGAGCCCAATTCTAGCAGGCTTGAGATGCTTATCACACAGACGATTCTTCAAACCAAAGGATTGAAGAATCTTTCCATCTGCATGAGTGATACAGTTGAATTCTCAGCAGCCCCTGTGATTGCATGGCTCATGTACACCAGAGAGACATTACGCAGTTTGGTATATGTTGTGCATTCAAAGCCCAGTCTCAGTGTTTTGGAAAGGTGCGGTAGACATATATTGGAAAATTTAGTTCTAGGCTATACTACCATATCAGTTGTGGAGCCAAGTTATCAAAGGTTTCCTAGCCTTAAATCTCTTTCCCTACAGCATGTCACTATCTCCGGCATAGAATTAGTCCTTTTGTTGACTATGTGCCCTAAACTTGAGTCCTTCTCTCTTGTGGACCCGGAGCTCACGGTCCCAGATGGGGCAAATTATCTGGAGTTGAGCAATCCCAGTTTGAAGAGCATTTATGTGGAAGACGTAAGCTTAGACAAATTGGTTTTGGAAGCAGATAACTTGGAAAGTCTGCATTTGAAAGAGACTACAATTGAGCTTTTTGAAGTCATCAGTAAAGGGAGCCTCAAACAACTTAAATTTCAAGATGTGGCAATCGCTCATCTTGACATAGGAGAGGTAACTGATGATTTGAAGGTTGTGGATGTCAGCGGCTTTACCATCATGTGGCCGAAATTTAACCAGATGATATCGAGATCTACTAAATTGAGAAGATTGCGCATTTGGGATGTAATATATGATGGTGAGGATGACGTTATGGACTTGGAGACTATAGCAATCTGCTTTCCTAAATTGAACCATCTATCCTTGTGTTATGATCTCAGGGATGGGTTACTCCAATGTGGCATAAGAGGATTATCTCTGCTGGAAAATGTGGTGTTTCTGGAGTTGGGATCAACAGTGATTAATGACCTCTTTACTCAATGGATAGCAGCAATTCTTGAAAGATGTCCAAGGCTGAAGCTGCTGATCATCCATGGATCCATTTCCGAGGTAAAACTTCGGGATGATTACAAAATGTTAGCAAGAGTTACCTCTTCCATTGTGTCTCTGATGAGAAAGTTTAAAGATGTTGAGGTGCAGTTTGATTTTCAGTGATATAAGCTTTTCATAACCTAGAAGTGAAATTTGAGGCATTTTGAAGGAAATCATGATGAAAATGCAAATTTTCCCTGCATATTTCTTGACTTCTGTTATCTATACTAAAGTACATGTTGAAAGAGGTAATGTCATTGATGAAATGGGATGATATCTTGGTAACACACTAGGCCGCTTCTTCCTCGCTAAGTTGCTGAACATGCGAACTGGATATGTCTATTGGAGATGCTATGAGGTTCTTCTTGTTACAGTGGTCCTTTATAATAGCTTCGGTTTTATCTTGATGGACTAGGTGCCTTCTTCCTCGCAAAGATTTCAGCTGAGGATGGATTTGTCCCTTGAGCTAAACATTATCATGTCTCATTGCCCAACTTAGATGCTATGGGTTTTTTGTATTCCACCCTCTACTTGGGCCTTATTACACATCTATTTCTGACTGCTTATACTCATTGCCGGATTTCCTCATTGACTCTCTTTCTCCAGTCCGTAGAAAAGCAGCACGTAGGCATCGCAGAACCATATGAGATTCTGCATACTAAGAATTGACTGCCTTTGTATAATATTTTCTTATTAGGTATTCAGAATATTATAGAGCAAGATGGTGACATGTGCAAAGCAACGCTTACAGAATCAAGGTAATGCTACTTGTGTTTCAGCTTAACACTCATGTTATGTTGTCTAGCATGGATTGCTGTGGACTATGATACATAGTTGGGTTTCCCACTTTTTAATGTAAATATTGAGCAGAAGTCCGGAATATTGAATTTTTGGAATACTCTCGGTTCCATCTGATTTATATAATTGTATTTCAAGTTCCTTGGTTCTCTATATTCCATGTAATTTTTTTAAATTTCACTTGTTATCATGATAGCTCCAGTCCTTGACTGTGTCCTTCTCTCCTACTCTTTATGCAGCAAAGCCTCTGGCCATTAAAACAACAGTAGGCTTAGAGATAAAGCATATGCATACAATTTAGTGATAGTTATGGCCGGAAAAAATATCAAGGGTGTGCTGAGACACAGCATTTTAAAGCATTTAGTGATTACTATTGGTAAAAGAACATGTCAACTAGAGAAGAACAGCAACTTATGTACAAGAAGTTTCCAATAGAAAAGGCATCGAAATTCATAAAATAGTATATTGTATGAAGTTCAGATGTATTGATGATATCTTTCAAAGCCCCTGCTTCAAATCATTGGCGATAGTTTTTATGAGCTTTAGAGGATAAGATGGAATTGGAAAATTTGTCCATTCTGATTATTAACAACACCAATAGGTTTACTGGAATTAATAAATAGTGGCCAACAAGTATCATCAGCATCATGAAAACAAATATGTTTGTTGTTTCTTTCAGCGACGGCAATGACAGTCTTCCTAGTTGTTATGAAGAATATCTGAATAGAATTTTGATTAGGAATTTTGGAATAGATAATCTCCTAAGGGTATGGATCTAAAATCGACAAAGCATATGCTGATTAACTTGAAGAAGGCAAAGATATCGAATGCATTGCTTTCAGATTCAGTGCCAAGAGTTTTCATTCCATTCTCTACATGCCCTGAATTATCTTTCATTTAATGATGTAATCCCAAATATTTATGTTTATATGTATTTTGAATCTTGAGTCTTGACACTATATTGGAGCACAGAGAAAAATACAGAACAATACTTTTGAGTATTATATTATTAGAGAGGTTAAACTTTATTTATTCAAGTTGACTACTAGTAATGTTTGAGAAGCTTATCTATTCAGAAAGTTTCCTCAGTAATTTAAGCTAAGGCATCTGCCATTCCATAAGTTGTCTAGCTTGTTAAGTTTGTCTTCATCTATTCTTGTAAGTTGTATTTCACTGGCATTATTTTTTTAAGGTATATTCTCGTCATGCCAGTTTTTTTATGGTGACTGTGGTAATCAAAGTGATTAGGAGACGGAGATAGGTTTTGTATCTTATTCTGAGCTATCTGTGACTAATAAGCATATTTTCTCAATGTATCTTATTGCTATGAGTGAATATCAAGCTGGCCTATTATTTGAGGTTTTGTACTGGAGAACTGACCCCTGGCTGGAACTTAATGTATTTCTGTCACTATTACTATGTTATCTATGTTCATGTGTACTGTAATCCAGCATTTTTTGCTAGACCTGTTTCCTAAAATTGAAGCATTGAGGATATAAATGGTTTATAATACCCGTGTTTCTGCTAAGGTCTTTTATTTTGCATTTCAAGATGGTTAAATGGATGGATTGAACACTAGCTAGGTAGTATATGGAGGCCTTTTTGCTGCAAAAAATGTGGTAACATGCAGGCTGTTGCATGTTCTATATGACTAGATACAAAGTACGAGGGTACTTGTGATGGCTTTTGAATTCAAAATTGTGTAGAGGATATTAGCTTTCCATCTCTGCTCATCTTCAGGGAATAAAAAAGAGATAAGAAATATACAGTGACCAATTTATGGAGCCATGCGGCTATATAAATATAAGATTGGGGGGGGGGGGATTATTTGAGGAAAATCAGATCGGCTATATAAAAGAAAAGCATAGGGAAGGGAAGGTAGGACAGGGAATAAGGATGAAGGAAAAATAAAACAAAATAAAGAGGGAAGAGAGAAGAAATAGGTTGGAAAGGATGAGAGAGCAGATTGAAAGCAAAAAAGGTAGAAGTAGGGAAAGAGGGAAGGGAGGCAAAAGGTGGGGAAGAGGAATTTAGGGGGAAAGGAAAGAGGATAAGAGACATAATAGGGGTTGAGGTGACATGAAAGGTTGATTAATGGGGCCCAAGATTGGCTAAGATGGAATCCGTCTTCTTTATTAATACTATTAGGGTGCTTCTCGATTTCTATGGCTTCTCTAATAAGACCGGTAGAGTGGTGGTGGTCTCTAGCCAAAATTTTTAACTGGTCAAAACATACCATGTGTTTAGTATGGAATGAGTGTTCAGCGATGGCTGATTTTTTGGTTTGGCCATGGTTTGTTTCAGCGATATGTTCTTTTAGTCTAGTTTGAAAGGAGTGACCAGTTTGGCCAATATAAGAGGTGCTACAGGAACAAGGATTTCATAGACCCTTACTGGTTTAGGGGGTTGATTTTGTCTTTAACAGAGGTGAAGGTATTTGGATAGTTTTGGGTGGTTTAAAGATGGTTTTGATGTTCTTTTTTCGAAGGATTTTGGATACTTTATCAGGGGTACCTTTGATGAAAGGGAGAAAGGCTTGGGAGATGTTAATCTGAGGGGTGGGTCTAGGTCATGGATTGTTCACTTTTTGAAGGGCTTTAGTGACTTGAAGATTGGTGTAGCCATTATTGCGAAGGGTATTTCTGAGATGGGAGTTTTCAAGATCGAGGTGGTTGTTATTGGAGACGCTGAGGGCATGGATAAAAAATGTATCGAGGACTCCTTTTTGAGCTGGGTGGTGATGAGAATTAGCATGGAGGTAGTGATCAATATGGGTTTTCTTTTTGTAAACTTGGTGGGATATGGAGCCATCAAGGTTGTGGGTGACTAAACCATCAAGAAAGAGAAGGCTTTGGTTGTTCTCAGTTTCCATGGTAAATTGGATGTCTTTGGAAAGACTATTAAGGTGATTGAAGAAGTTTCAAGGTTTTTGGGTCCATGGGGCTAAACAACAAAGGTGCCATTGACAAATCTTTTCCAGCATTTTGGCTTGAGAGGGACACTTCTTATGGCTTGTTTTTCAAAATGTTCAATGAATAAATTGGCTATGAGAAGGGAAAGGAGTGATCCCGTGGTGGTTCCCTTAGTTTGTTCATAAATTTCTCCTTGATAGCTAAAGAAGGTTGATTCAAGGCATATTTTGATTAAATTACAGATATCAGGATTGATTTGGTTAGATATGACCTCCAACTCTTCTTTGACAGGAATTTTAGTGAATAATGAAACTATGTCAAAGCTAACAAGAATGTCATTATCTTCAAGTTGGAGTTAGTGGAGAAACTTAATGAAGTCGGAGGAGTCTTTGATGAATGAAGTGGTTTGGCCAACTAGGGGTTGGAGAATTTTGGCTAAGTATCTGGATAGGTCATAGGTCAGGGAGTTGATGGTACTAACAATGGGAGTCGATGAAACTACGTCAAAGCTATCTATCCTATTACAGACATGCATTGTAAAAATGATATTGAAGTTATATCGATATGCGTGCAGTTGCAGCTCAAATTGAACTTGCAGCGAATGCAATTCTTATTTGATCTTGATATAATATTTTTTCCTTTGTTCATTTGATATGCTGATCTAGATAAATTCGAAGCTCTGGATGATTATCATGGCCAACAAACTATTTTTTAACACCCTTCTTTGATGCAAGTACATGCTAAGAAATGATCACTAAGGACTTGTGAGAGCAGGGAGGAGGGGAATGATTTATTGTAAATGCTAGCTTGGCTCATTGTTCCTGAAATGATGACCTTCACATTCATTATTGCTACATGCTGTACATTAGGTTTATTATAAACAACCCCTGGTTTGAATGCTTGAAGATGAGAGGTCATTACTTACGTTGGAATTCCTCGAATGTTTTTATCTACCAGACTTGCGAGTACTGATGGCTAGCATATTTTCTTGCAAGAGGTTGAGAAAAGGTTAAATGCTTGGCCAACTCGGCTTTTGAATCTATCAGGCCACGTTGCTACAGTAAAATCAACTCCTCTCCAGCTCCCAACCTATATCCGGTGGGGGTGGATTTATAGGTTAAAAGAAGGTGATTCACCATGAACCATTTAAAAATGTTTGCTTGCATGACAAACTGTTCCGTACTGTTTGACATAACGCTTGCCCACAGAATTTTTTTAACAAATTCTTTAGCACGTCCCTTGAACACCATTGTCGTGGTAATAACCAAAGGAGGATAGAGAATCAGTAGACAGATTACACTAAATTCACACAAGGAAGACTGAGGGCAAATTGGCATCAGTGGAACTGGAAATTGGAATTCTTCAAGACAGTTGTTCGAGCTAACCAAGATCGTGAAAGATCAATAATGTCTTATTATATTGAGCAGTATAAACTGCTAATGGTCCAGTCGGGGCAGATCAACACCCTGGAAACTTCTCTAAATGAACTAAACACAAACCCAATAAAAAATAATGCTTAATGAGACTTAATTCTCCAAGCACGATTGGTGGCAAGCAAAGAAGAACCAAAGAATTTCACTACAAAAATTGAAGCTACGAATACTGGTTATTGGGTTTAGTTATGAAAAGTGCCAATAGCTCTAAACCTTCCACATTACTGTATGCAATTATTCAAGCCAAATTCGAAGAAAGAAAATGGCAGGTGAAAGCACTTAATCTGCAAGTCAAGGGAGCGAGTAGACAAGGAGATGTAGTTCAAACTACAAAATGTTTCTTACATCAAGACTTGGGCCCGACTGATATATTTCCTCACAGGGCTTGGTTCAACCAATACAAATAAGTAATTATTTTCTTTTGCACATCACGAGATGAATTAGAAGCCCGGAATTAGTCAGCGCGTTGTAATTCGGAATGGTCGAGCCTATGTCAAAATCTCACCTGCTTCAAGATGTCTAAATCTTGGTCCATGCCAATCACCTCTTATTTTCAGGTTGTGAAGTTTGGTTTATTGTTTCAAATATACTATGGAATTGCAATGGGCTTAGTATTCTCTCTATCCTCTTATAATGTATCATGATACATAAGAGATATTATCTTCTTCTTCGTGGGACTCATGAGATGAAGGATAAATTGCTATCGGCCTATATAATTTATTTCAAGATTTCAACACATTGACAAAAGCTTTGCGGTGGGTCCAAAGGTTCCAGTGATGCTGCTTGCTTATTTCATGAACCACTAGTGTACTCTATTCATTTGGAAGTATCTAATATCTTCCTCCAAATTTTATGGACCTCATTAGCAAGAAAACCCGACCTTTTATTATTATTATAGCATGTGAGTTCCTCAATCTTATTTTGTTTGACAAAGCATGGTATTTCCACATAGGTCGAACATCTTAAGCAATTGCTAACACAAATATATCAAAGATTGGCACACTAGTGTATTATGTTGTTAAAACTTTCAAAAAGGGAAATAGTCCACGACCACTTGAGACAATGTATTAATGCAAAATAAAAATAAATTACATAAGTGTTTCTCACAATCGATGACCATCAAATGATCCTCCAAATTTTTTAAATAGAGATCATGGACCAATCATGTGTTAAGCCACAAATCAATATAGCCATTAGTATTGAGGAGAATATGAACTACTAGATCACTTTATGTTTAGAACATATCGTGATCGTTGGATTACACAACTACAAGTGCATACTAAGAAAACATACTTTACCTACAGATACATTTAACCAAGTTGATCTTAACTAAATACTAAGTGTTTAAATATCCTAACATCCTCTCTTAAGAACAACTTGGGATAGGATTGAAGGATTCACGAAAGCGATAATAGGAGAATGAACAAGGCATTAGAGTCTATCCTCCCTTAATGAAAACTTCTTGAACTCCTAACATAGATTGAAGTTTGGAAAACTTTGCTTTTATAAGAGATTTTTTTTTAAATGTCTACAACTTGATCCTTTGTAGGGAAAAATAGCACTCCGAGAACACAATATTGAATAAGTTAAATTGTATGTGTAGTTCAATGTGTCTGCTACGTTGATGTTGAATTGGATATTTAGTGAGCTTGATGACACTTTGATTGTCACACCAGAGTGTGGTTGGATGTTGTTGTTGGAATTCAAACTCTGAAAGAAATTGTTGAAGCCACAAGGCTTTTTGACTTGCATTAGCTACAACTCAATACTTTGTCTTTGCTAAAGAAAGAGAAAGAACTTGTTGCTTCTTACAAGCCCAAGTGACAGGTCCAGAACCAAGACTGAAAACTCAATCTGAATAGACTTCCGATCATCATTGTCATCAACTCAATCAAAATTAGTGAAACCAACCAACAAAGAAGTCCCCCTTGAACTGTAATGTATCCCAAACTGAACTATACCCCAGATATACTGAAGTATCTTTTTTATTACTTTCCAATGGCTCTCATGGGGTGTTTGCATATACCAGGCAACAAATCCAACACCAAAGGAAATATCAGAATATGTGATTCAAATACAAAATACTACCAAATAACTAACGATACAAAGTGGCATCTACTTCGGGTGTAGTACAAGTGGCAACAAGTTTGACTCCAAATTGAAAAGGAGAAGGGGTTGGTTTACAATATTCCATGTGAAAGTGACGAAAAAGGTCACATGTATACTTAGACTAAGAAAGGGAAATTCCTTCCTTAGTTTGCAATATTTGGAGGTCGATGAAATAATGCAAATAACCTAAGTCTATCATTTCAAATTTATTCTTAAGGTAACATAAAGAACATGTACTATGAGATGGTTACCTACTTTCTTGGTATAGACATTCAGGTTAGAATGACAACTCAAAAAGTTGGTGTTAAGAAGAAAGATATTCATTTTAGCATACCAAGTGTGGGGTTATTTATATGTATAAATCCTTGACATTAAATCATCAATATGGGAGTTCGTAGACTTCGACGTGCAAGCACATGAAATGCATGATCAAAACATATTCTAGCCTATGTTAGCAACTAATGTCGGCAATGCATGCTTCAGGGTGCTATAAGTAMAATCAAATGACCTATCACTAAAGATATCAATTCAAATCACAAAGCACACTCAACTCACGAAGCAATCCAAGGGAATCAAAAGTAAATCTCAAACACTTTGATCTTGTATTCACAGGTTTATATCAAGATGAACAATGGCTCAACATACTATGTCCAAATTTTTGATCTACGCATAAATATGTTTTCGTGTGAGATTTTGTTTAATCGATGAGTACTTAAGACTTCAATGTGTGAGGGAACCAAAATATTGGATATTGGAAATTAAACCTATTAACAACAATGAGTTCATCAGTTTGAGGTTTCATTAATGGCCTATAGTGCGATCTGAGTGTCCATGTATTTGAGAGATGATTAACTTGTCAAATTGAATGAATTCTCATTACTACAATCTAACCTCTATGAAAATGCATATCATTCAAGCTACCACCCAAATCAGTCAGCAAAAGAGTTGAACTCTTTTAAAACATTACTGATCTGATCTTGGAATTATGAGCTTAGAAAAGTAAATGATGAAATCTATAAACTTATAAACTAAAGATGCAAACTACTTATGTCAAATATGACAAGTCTTTATTGGTGAAACTGTACTTTTTCATTCAGATCATCTATATCTGTTCAACCATGACTTAGAGAGATTCTTGCCATTCATTTTAACATATGCATTCATTCAAAATAAAATAATCAAAAGCATTATATCAAAACCAAGTATTGGCCTATTAAGCACTGCTCTTAATCATGTCTCAAAGTACTTCCTTCCACCTAAGTGTTCCTGTACTTTCACAATGATGAGTTCATCTCTTAGGAGTCCCAATCATTGGTACAAACCAGAATCCTTGGAATCACATCATTTCAAAAAGAAACACAACACATAAGATATCAAATTGATTGCAAATGGCAATGAAGCATAAATGAAAATTAAAGGGATTGTTAATCTTTCTAAAGGTCAGATGAGTTACACAATCATTATTAACAAAGTAATCTAAATCACTACCGAGCATAATTTAATTAATACAAAATCTAGTTGAAATAACAACTAAACTAATAAAATACAAAACGAGCTACGCATACCAGGTTGGTGGGCCCTTGCCAACTAGTAGCAATCCTATAAACTTATGGCCACAAGATTAAAAGAACACCACTGGATTAGAACTGATGCATCGTATTAGAACATAATATCCATGTTACATGACACAATTTAATTCATACATTTGTGTGGCAATGGAAATGAACAACAAATCATGATAATCCCCAACAACTTCTATTAAACATAACTATGAGTTCCTCCACTCATTACATTACAATAAAGGTATATATACAAGAGCAGAAAAAAAGATATTCCCATCAAACTGGTAAATCGTTTCCCTAATTTCAATGTCCAAATACAAGAAAAAACAAAACAAAGATTTCTTCAACAAGGTCAGTGGTAATCGACGCTGGTTTTTGAAAAAGATAGGAAATAAGTTTGATTGTTGTCTTGAACTTGGCAAAAACAGACTGCACATAAAATCTGGGTGAACCCAGTTTAGGAAAACTTCTGTAACTTCTTAACCGTGCCCGATTTAAAAAATCTGGCCTTCGGTAACCAATTTGAACCATCCCGCAAAAAATCCATGTTCCAAAATCTTGAGATTTGTCTTCATTATCTTGGGAATCATGCTAGAAGTTAATTGCTGCTAATTTGGCATATTTTTTTACTGAAAACCCTTGACCACACCTGTAAGATTCCATGTGTGACCTGGGTCCGAACCAAGGGACACACATCATGCTGACATCTAGATCTTTGAAACCCAGGTGGTCATTTTTCAACCAGAGATGCATAAGTATGCTAACAACCAAACTCAGGTACTGGAAGTGAACTGCTTGTACAGGAACATAACTGATAAAATCATCATTAGTAACATATGTTCTAGAAATCCAATCTAATATTGTGATGTCCCATTCCCAAGAGTAGGCCAACAAGGAGTGATTTAGTAGTCTATTTGTTCCCGTAGACTATAGTCAGACACAAACATGGAACACGAGGAGAAATAAAGAGTGATTTAGTGGCTAAACGATGAATTAATCTAAAAAGCATAGGAAAAGTCACTTAAGCTAAAGTCAATGCAGAAATAGAATGAAAATGTGATGAGGGGGAGACTTAATTAATTAATTACCCACCTTAGGAGGAAAAACACCTATCTTAAGTGATGTCAAGGAAGAATTAGAACGGGAAGAGCATAAAGGGAGGAATTCGACTTAATTCCTCATTATGTTATGATTTGATGTTGAGAGAGTTTTCAGAGGAGGAGGACAATCGACCTTCTGTTGTTTTGTGGATTTCTGGAGGAAATCACCACCTTGATCGGTTTCGGTGTTGAGAGACACACCCTAACCTATCAAAGATACCATCTAGGTATTTCAACGTGCTATTCAAGAGTATCCAATTTGCAGTGATTGCGTAGCTCAACTAGTGTGGGCGCAAGGGTTAGAGAGGGTTTTTGTGTAGTTGTATAAGACTAGAGATTATCTTGCAGATTCCTCCCGACCCAGTTGAGGACTAGCCAGGGTGCATATTTTGAGCCTCCAGTCATAAGATTCTGACGGTGGAATATCTCAGTGCGCAACAAACAACCAAAAAGTGCGCAGCTCTTGAGGGATATTTGGGGTTCCAGAGGGAGTTTCGGATCAGATCCGAAGAAACCCTTCCGACCGAGTATGATATTGGCTAGGGCACACATTTAGAGATATATAGAAGAAGATTATGCCAGTGGAATCACTAGGGCACACTCATTGAGCCCAGGAGGTGTGAAACCACCTAGGGGATGACATCCAGAGCTTCCAAGGTCCGATCTTCAGTCCGTCAGTCATTAGTAGCATCCTAGAGGCTAGGGTGCTTAGTTTGGGACAGTTTCTAGGAAATTCTTTCGAGTATAGCCACCAGGGCGAGTTTTCTAGAGTTGCAACAGTCGCTGTGAGTTTCTAGAACTGCATATTTTTGTCGATCTATCCATGCATGCGCAGATCTGCCTTTATCTTCTGATCACATGTATTTTTTATTAGTTACTTGTATTCCAGTGACGATCCACGAGATCTAGTTGATGATTTTATCTGATTTCAACACGCTATTGTATTTCCTGCTTTTTCTCTCATAATACATATGAATGAGATGGTGTTTGTTCCTTATTCTTTATGCATCATATATTCTGCCTAAACATTAATTGAATGAAACACACATGTGAAAATCACCAAGCATGTTAAAACATTAACTTAAATGCATCCAGAAACCCCTAGTGTACCAAATCAGATAATGAACATCCCTACTTTCGACGGATCATCGAGATGCTCAACTCAGGCATGGGTACAGAAGCTTGACACATGGTTCAAGCTTAACCCAATAACAAAGTCAGAGGCTATCAGTTTCTCCACTTTTCACTTGGATGGGGAGACCCACGAGTTGTGGTACCATGGGTTGGTGACATTGGGTCACAACCACATTATTTCATACTTGGAGTTCACTTAGAGATTGATGGAGATATTTGACAAGAGAGATCCAGAGCTCCATTTCACCTTACACAGTTGACATAGACATGATTAGTTGAGACCTTCATAACAGATTTCCAACAGAAGGCAGTGGCCATATCCGATATATCAAAGCACATAATGGTGATGTTGTTCACCGAGGCATTGACAGAGCCATTGAGGGGTTGGGTTAAGGATTTCAAGCCTCAAACCCTACAAGAGGCCATTGTGCACACGAGAGACATGGGGGACTCACCATTGAAACCCAAACCCGTCACCAAACCCTTTGTACCACATAGAGACAGGGATCAGAGAAATCCTCAAAGGGAATGGAAGGGTAAGCCCAAGTTGGATGATGACACCAGATGTGAGTTGATGATGAATAAGCTATCCTTCTCTTGCAGAGACCCTTGGGTTTCAGGCCACATGTGCATGGGCAAGGGATAGATCCATTATATTGAGGTGGAAGCTGACAATGTGGATAGTGAGGAGGAGGAGCAGGACAACAGATCCACTAGCTTAGAGGAGGATCCATTACTGGAAGAGGAGCAGCCTCCACGGAGACCACCGACACCGGCAGGGACCCACCCACCGGTAGCACCACAACCTCCTGAGCAGGATAAAAGACGGAAACCAACAAAGAATGGAGTCATAACAACCATTTATGGTGTTTCTAGGTATGACACCCTTCAGATCAGAGGGACTATTCAGGGACAATGAGCAATCTCCCTAATCAATGGTGGGGCCACCCACAACTTCATTGATGCTTCATTGGTATTGAGGCAGACACTTAAGACATAGGAGTTTGAGGGATTTGATGTTGTTGTAGAAGATGGCCATACAGTGGAGTGTCTTGACAGAGTCTCAGACTTAGAGATAAAGTTAGGTAACTACACAATGAGAGACACATTTATGTAGTTGACCTATTAGACATAGATGTGGTATTGGGAGTTCAGTGGATGATCACATTGAGAAAAATCACCACTAAATACCAAACCTTGGAGATGGGGTTCAGGGACATTGACGGGAAGAGGATCGTTCTGAGGGGCATGTTGACAAGGGCACCCTAGACATTTTCGGCCAAGAGGATGTAGTGGATATTCAAGCATGGGGAGGTAGAATATGATGCAAAGTACTTGATCACTTCACAGAAGGATTTAGAGGGTCGACAATAGTATCAGACAAAGATCAAGAACTTGTTGGGATGACATCATCAGGTTTTTGGTTCGATTCCACTAGGGAGGCCACCGAACATGGGGTTTGAGCACACCATTGAGTTGGAGAAGGGGGCCAAACCTATGATCACACCACTCTATCGTCATCCTAGGAGGTTCAAGGATGAGATAGAGAAAGAAATTAAGGAATTGCTAGCGATGGAACACATCAGAATGAACAACAGTCCATTCACTTATTTAGTTGTCTTAGTTCTGAAGAAGGATGGTACCATGAGGATGTGTATTGATTACTGGGCCTCGAACAAGAAGACCATCAAGAACCATTATCCTATCCCTCGCATAAATGACTTGATGGATGAGATGCATGGGGAAGTTTTCTTCTCAAAGATTGATCTATGCTCTGGATATCATCAGATCAACATCCGAGAGAAAGACATAGAGAAGACGACATTCATATGCCACTTTGGTCACTTTGAGTTTCTGGTTATGCCATTTGGGATAACCAACGCATTGGATACATTCCAGTCTTGCATGAACCACATATTCAAGGATCAGTTGAGGAAATCGGTCTTGGTTTTCTTCGACGACATCTTGGTCTACAACAAGACATGGCAGGAGCATATGAGGAACTTGGATGAGGTACTGAGCATCATGGAGACACAATCACTATACACCAAATATTCCAAGTGTGAGTTTGGTATGATGAATCTACTTTACTTGGGCCACATTATCAGTGCACAGGGGGTACAGGTGCACCAAGAGAAGATCAAGGCCATTCTGGATTGGCCAATGCCCAGGAATGTGATAGAGTTGAGGAGCTTCTTTGGGCTATGCAACTATTACAGGCAGTTTATTAGGGGTTTTTCTCATCTTGGAGCACCACTTATGGATCTCACCTGACATGGGGATTTCATCTGGATCGACGAGTCACATAAATCCTTTGATCACATGAAGGAAGTCATGGGCCCCTGTCTAGTGTTAGCATTACCATGCTTCACCTTGCCGTTTGTATTAGAGTGTGATGCATCCACCGAGGGTTTTGGGGTAGTTTTGATGCAGGGAGGACATCCCATTGTGTTCGAGAGAAGGAAGCTCAGTCAGCCTAAGAGGCTGTACTCCATTTATGACAAGGAAATGTTGGTAATCATGCATGCTTTGACCAAATTCAGAAAATATTTGGTGGGCAACAAATTCGTGGTCAAAATAGATCACAATAGCTTAAAGTATTTCCTTGAGCAGAAGGACCTCAATGAGCACCAACAAAAATGGGAGACGAAGGTGCGAGTCTTCGACTTCGACATAGAGTATGTCAAAGGGAAGAAGAACATTGTGGTTGATGCACTATCTAGGAGACCTGCGACATGTTCTTTGATGGATATTTCAGTAGATTGGAAATCCCACTTGTTAGTGGAATATTCCAAGAACAAGTTCGCTTGTGAGGTTTTGGATGGACCGGTTTAGGATGACAGGTACAGGGTCATTGACGATGTCATATTCTACAAGGAAAAATTCTACTTCATGTCAGATTTAGGACTCAAGAAGAAGATCCTCGCGACAGTTCACGGTTCACCACTAACATGTCATCAAGGGTTTTTCAAAACCTATAGGAAGATGAGAGAGAGGTTCTCATGGAAGGGATTCAAACAAGACATTATGAGATACTTCAGCCACTTCCCATTCGAGAGAAGAAATGGGAGAGTATGTCGATGGACTTCATCACAGGCCTACCCAAGGTCCAGGGTAAGGAATGCATCTATGTAGTGGTCGACAGATTGACCAAGTTTGTGCACTTCTATGTCATATTGACAGAGTACAACACAATTAAGGTAGCCTAGTTATTCTTTAGGGAGGTCTTCAGAATTCATGGGTTTCCGAGGAACATCATCAGTGATAGGGACAGTCAGTTTATTGGGACATTCTGGAGAGATTTGTTTAGATTGGTGGGGACATAGTTGACACCCAACACCAACTATCACCCTTAAACAGATGGCAAGACCGAGATAGTCAACAAGTGGGTTGAGGGGTATTTGAGGAACTATGTGGGTGGACAACAAAGAACATGGGTCAGATGGCTACATCTAGGAGAGCATTGCTACAACACCACTTTCCACATGTCTATTGGCATGACACACTTTTGAACATTGTATGGTTATGATGCTCCCACTTTGGTAGACTTGGTTTTTGGGGAGAGCAGAGCTCCCAAAGCCAAGGATTGGATCACCGAGAGTCAAGAGATTCTCAAGTTGCTAAAAGAGAACCTACAAACAACACATAATCAACAGAAGATGAGTGAGGACACAGACATGATAGAGCATAAATTTGAGGTTGGGGATTTTGTTTTCTTAAGACTCCAACCTTACAGAAAGTCATCTCTGAAGAAGAGTGGGGCTGAGAAGCTCACACCTAGATTTCATGGACCTTACAAGATCGTGCACCGGGTAGCCGAGGTTTCTTATGAGCTAGAGCTTCCAGAGAGGAGAAAGATTCATAACGTGTTCCACGTATCTTTCCTCAAGAAGGCTGTGGGACAATTCATCAACACATCAGAGGAGCTTCCACCATTGGATGAGGAGGTGCAATTGGAGCTAGTGTCAAAGGAGGTTCTCAAGCAGAGAGAGCGCAGATTGAGGAGCAGGGTCATCAAAGAGTGCTTGGTTAGATGGAGGGGACTTCTAGTGGAGGATGCCACATGAGAGGGAGAGCACATTTTGCAGCACCTAGGATTGATGTTGCTTGAGGACAAGAAATCTCGGGAAGGGAGGACTATGATGTCCTGTTACCAAGAGTAGGTCAACAGGGAGTGAATTAGTAGTTTATTTGTTCCCATAGAATATAGTAAGGGATAAACAAGGAACAAGAGGATAAATAAGGAGTGATTTAGTGGCTAAACGATGAATTAAGCCAAAAACCATAGGAAAAGTCACTTAAGCTAAAGTCAACGGAGAAATAGAATGAAAAGGTGATGAGGGGGAGACTTAATTAATTAATTACTCACCTTAGGAGGAAAAACACCTAGCTTAAGTGATGTCAATGAAGAATTAGATCAGGAAGAGTATAAAGGGAGGAATTCGACCTAATTCTTCATTATGTTATGATTTGATGTTGAGAGAGTTTCCAGAGGAGGAGGAGAATCAACCTTTTGTTGTTTTGTGGATTTCTAGAGGAAACCACCACCTTGATCAGTTTTAGTGTTGAGAGACACACCCTAGCCTATCAGAGATACCATCCAGGTATTTCATAGTGATATTCAAGAGTATCTAGTTTGCAGTGATTGTGCAGCTCAATTAGTGAGGGCACAAGGGTTAGACATGGTTTTTCTATCGCTGCATGAGACCAGAGATTATCTTGCAGATTCCTCCCGAACCAGTTGAGGATTAGCTAGGGCGCATATTTTGAGCCACCGGTCATTAGATTCTGACGGTGGAATCTCTCAGTGAGCAGCAGACAACTAGAAAGTGCACAACTCTTGAGGAGGGACATTTGGGGTTCCATAGGGAGTTCTGTATCACATCCGAGGAAACCCTTCTGACCCAGTATGACATTTTCCAGGGCACACATTTAGAGATATATAGCAGCAGATTCTATTAATGGAATTACTAGGGCACACTCATTGATCCCAAGAGGTGTGTAACCCCCAGGGGATGACATCCAGAGATTCTGGGGTCCGATGTTCAATTTGTCATTCATCAGTAGCAACCTAGAGGCCAGGGCGCTTAGTTTGGGACAATTTCCAAGCGATTATATCAAGTATAGCCACATGGGTGAGTTTTCTAGAGTTGTAGCAGTTGTCGTGAGTTTCCAGAACTGCATCTTTTTGCCAAACTATCCATGCATGCACATACCTACCTTCATTTTTTGATCACGAGTATTTTGTATTAGTTTCTTGTATTCTAGTGACGATCCACAAGATCTAGATGAAATAACATCTAAACTAATAAAATACAAAACGAGCCATGCATACCAGGTTGGTGGGCCCTTGCCAACTGGTAGCGAGCCTATAAACTTACAATCATGAGATTAAAATAACACCATTGGATCATAATTGATGCCTTGTATTAGAACATAGTATCCAAGTTGCAACACACAATTTAATTCACATTTTCATGTGGCAATGGAAATGAAAAAACAATCGTCATAATCCCCAACAACTTCAATTAAACATAACTTTCAGTTCCTCCCCTCATTACATTACAGTACATGTATATATACAATAGAATATTAAAATATAATGCCATCAAACTAGTAAATCGCTTCCCCAATTCTAGTCACCAAATACAAGAAATAGAAAAACAAAGATTTCTTCCACAAAATCAGTTGTAATTGAAGTTGTTTTTTGAGAAAGATAGGAGATAAGTTTGATTGTTGTCTTGAACTTGGAAAAATGGGTCGTACATAAAATCTAGGAAAAGTGTTGTATCTTGTTAACTATGCCCGTTTTCATAAATATGCTAGTGTAATACTCAATTTCGACCACCCTGCGCAAAACCCATGTTCCAGAATCTTGAGATTTGTCTTGATTATCTCAAGAATCACAATGGAAGTTAACTGTTGCTAATTTGGCACGGTTTTTTTACTGAAAACACTTGACCACACATGGAGGCTTCCATGTGAGACCTGGGTATGAACCAAGGGACACACACCATGCTGACATCTAGATATTTTGGTCATTTTTCCACTGGAGATGCAGAAGTATGCTAACAACAAAACTCATATAGAAAAAGTGAATTGCTGGCACATGAACAGAATTGAGAATATCATCATTGGTAACATATGTTCTAGAAATCTAATCTATAATACTAAAGACTTAACAAATCATAAAATATACAACTTTTAACTCTTAAAATATTTCTAAAGGCATTTAACTTCAAAAACATGAAAATATATGGTAATGTGGCAATAACTAGGTATATGGATGAGGTAAGGATAGTCAAAAAAGCCAACTGAAAAGTGTAAAAAAGTGTCAAAATAGTGGCCCAACACCAAGCTCGAGGATCTTTCTTAAAACCACAGAGAGATTCTTAAGGTGACAAACAAGGCTGGAGTCATTCTGAACATAGTCAAAAGGTTGTTCGATGTAGATTTCTTCTTGAAAATCCCCATGCAAGAAGAGATTTAACATCCATTTGATGGATCTCCCAGTTATATGAGGCCACAAGGGCTAGAACAAGGAATATGGAATTCATTTTGGCTATGGGGCAAAGGTTTCATTATAGTCAATCCCTTCAACTTGAGAAAATATTTTGGAAACTATTGGACCTTAATTTTTTTAACACTTCCATCTAATGCAGACTTAGTTCTATATAACCATTTACATTTGAAAAGTTTTGTTCCTCTCAGAAGAGGTATAAGATCGTAAGTATCATTCACTACTAGGGAAAGATATTCTTCATTCATTGTTGTGTCCCAATCTAGAAGGGTAGAAGCTTCAACAAATATTTTTGGATCACCAGTCTCTGAAGCTTGAGACAAAAGAGAGGAAGATCATTGGAAATATGAACGTATACAACATTGTTCTATAGGATCACTACCAAGATCATCGATTGCTTCTTGTGAGTGCAGATCCATCTCGGAAGCTATGGTGTTGGTGTTGGTTCATGTTCAACGAACCCTACTGGAGGAAGGTGAGTAGGCAAAGGTGGATTTTCATCCTCACTATCATCACAAAAGAAGAAACCAGAGTAGGATCATTAATATAAAAGTTGGGAAGAGAAGATGGCACAAATGTTGAATTAGGCTCGTAGGCCAAGAGAATTTCATCAAATTTATCATCTCTCTTAATAATAATTTCATTGGAATGAGGTTGAACAAGTCTATAACCTTTTACATATTCAAAATATCCCACAAATGTAATTCTCACTTTTAGGTTCTAATGATTTTCTTTTCTCATCAAGAATGTGAGCCCATGCTTCACTATCAAACACATGAAAGTGGCTTACATCTAGTTTAATTTTAGTCCATGCTTCTTCTAATGTTATATCTTTTAAATCCTTTGTGGGAGTGTGACTGACTATGTAATTGAAACAGTTAATGGCTTTCTCCCAAAATTGAAGACTTGTTTCCTTAAATTGGATCATACATTTTGTCATTTCTTTTAATATGCTACTATTTCTCTCAACAATACCATTTTGTTGTGATGTGCATGGAACAATATGTTGCATATGAATGTTCTGTGTAGTGCAGTAAGTTGTGAATTTGTTGTTAACATATTCATGTCCATTATTTATTCTTAACTTCTATAGTTGATGTCTAGATTGTTTTTCTACAAGGGCCTTGCAGACAAAAAACATGCCAAAAACTTCTCTCTTAAGTTTTAAGAAATAAACACAAATGCATTTGGGTAAGTCATCAATAAAAGTTAAGAAGTACTTGAACACAAAGAAAGAAGGAGAAGGAAGTGGACCACACAAATCACTATGAACAAGGTGCAAGGTGGCCAAGGCGTGCCAAGAGGCACATTTGTTAAAATTATCCCAATGATGTTTGTTGAGAATACAACCAACACAAACACCATCTCTGCAATAAATGAGAGGAAGACTAATCACCATATTTTTATTACATAGCTTTTACAATGAGTGATAGTTCAGATGACCAAATCGATCATGCCAAAGTTTGCTCAAATAATCTATATGGGCGATAAATAGTGATCGAAAATATGATGACCCAAAGTTGTCAAATCAATACTTGGTAATATCATCAACAATTCCAATGGTGCCATTATTAAGATCTTATAAATCCTTGATTACAACTTAGTGAGGTGAAAACTCTATTGTTTTACTTTCACTTGAATGAGTGATTTGATATACTGATAGAAGGTTGCAGGAGAGACTTCAAACACATAATACATCTTTAAAATGACCATCATCTAGTTGTATTGTTCCATACCCTATAAGACTAAAATATATACCATCACCAACAAATATTTATTTGGTGTTACATTCATTAGGAACATAAAAAAAGGCTTTATCCTTATCCATTTAATAAAATGCTCCATAATCAATAATCCACTCATTATAAGAAGTAGATGTTGCATTGAAGGAAAAACCAGAAAAAAAGTGCATGTCTATGAGAAGAAGAAGAAGAATCGAGATTGATGTTGTGCTTCTTCATTGTTATTTATAAGGTCTCCATCTTATTAAAACATTTAAACTCTAAATAAACATATTTCTTGCACAAAATGCAGTGTCTCTCTATTTTCTTACTTTTTAATTTTTCTCCTTTGTCACCACTGAGAGGAGTTGGTTGAGAGGGTTTGGGACCCTTGCTTTCCTTGTTGTTGCGAGGATGTTGCTTCTTCATATGAATGGATTTATCTTTTTGTTGGGCCACTAGGACTTCGTTAGATGTACTTGTATTTCTAATCACTCCAAGATGAAAGAGTTTATCTTGATCTCTATTTAAATAAGCACAAAAGGATTCAAGAGATGGTGGTTTGTAAGCATCCCCTAAAGATTTTTTGGTGGAGTGAAAAGTAGTACGAAAACATAATATGCACTACCAAACTTAGCAATAATAACACACACACACACACACACACACACACACACACACACATATATATATATATTGTATTTTTCTATCTTGACATCTTTAAGTAAAAGTCTGAGTGTTTGAACTTAGATAGATATTCTTCAATGCAAGAGAAATCACTGGGATTTAAAGAATTTTTTTTTTTCAAACTAGTGGGCTTCAATTTCATTGTTTTTACCAAATATGGTTTCCAATTTTTTCCAAACTTCATATAGATCATCAATTCCTTGAAGGTTAACCCATAAATCATTAGAGATGGAAATTTCGATTAATCCACATGCTTCATCATTTTTATCATCCCATTTGGCATAGTGGGGGTAGTTTATTTTTTCAAGATAAGCCAGTAAATTTCTTTACTTCATATTTCATCCTCCATACATATGTCCATGAGAAGTAGTTTGAATTGGTAAACACAAATTCACTTGGACTAACCATATTTAAATATGCAGGCAATATGGCTTCAAAAATATTTTTTTTGTCTAGATGGAAAGCTCTAAAAAAAATAGGTAGTTTAAAAAAATGACACTGAAATTTTTTTCAAAAATCAAATTTTTGCATTTTTTAAGAAAGGCATAAAAGGTAACCAAAGTGCCACATGGTAGGTAGAGGTTGACCCATGTGGTGATGGATGCACAATCAAGTTGCCAAGTAAAAAATACTTTTATCATTCTCTAACATTGTTTATAAGTTCACTTTTACAAATAAGTTACTTTAACATGAAATAAACCACTTTTATAAAATAAGTGAGAATCACTTTTACAATGAAGTACTTTATAAATTAAAGTTCCATACAAAAAGTAACTTAAGAAAATAACATTAATGTTACTTTATAGTGATTCACTTTTATAATTTAAATAAAACGCATTTCACATTAAAATTATGTGATAACTTAAAGTTTTATGAACTTTTTGAAAAAATAACTTAATGAAAAGAAAGACTTGAACTCAAGACCTGTTATTTAATAAAGTAACTATCAACCAAGTGAACTAATGAAAAATGTATAACAAATGTTATGGAGGAGGAGGTTTTTTTAACTCTTTTTTTTGAAGTGCATGCTTATCCCAAAAACCTTTGTTTTTTCCGACAAAAAACTTCAATGCAGTTGCACACAAAAACAAATGAAAAAAAAAAATCCAAAAATTAACAATATCGAGGTTAAATCTCAATTAACTTACTTAGAAAATGCAAGTTTTCTTTTTGTTTCTGGTTTGTTGAGACTGCATAAAACATAGAATAAAGAACATATGCAAAAATGAAAACACTTTGCACTCTATTTCTTATTTGTCGATATCACAGAAAGCACATGACAAAGAACATATGTACAACGGGAAGAGTAGCAAACTAGAAGTATAAAAATAAATAAATAAATATTAACATAGCATATAAAAAATTAAAAACAATAATGGAATTTTGTACCCCCAAGTCTGACAAAAATGGTCGTATCTTGGGAAAATGGAAACCTTTTTGAGTGAAATAAAAAGTGTTTCCAACTAAAAGAAACACTCTAGACTTTATGGAACAACTCCTTCAACCATAAATGTATAAAAATAGCAGAACCCATAAGTCTTTTGATGCTTGCGACGACACAAGTTCAGGATCTTGATTAATAACGAGAGTGGGTATTCATAAAGGATTTGATACTATGTTCTTTAAGGCCTTCCGAGGAAACCATCGAGCACATGCTCCTTGGGAAGATTCGACGATGGAATGGTTGAAGAGAACAAGGAGGGAAGTGAATAGTTGTGAAAGAACTTGTATTATGGGCATGTGCAGGAGCACCTTGGGGCACGATGGTGACATGCAAGCCCAAGAGGAACACACCCTTATTCCCTTACGACGGATGACAAAGAATTGGGTTGTGTTTGGGAAAGGGTGGGGCAACTTGGGAGCACACCCGAGTAGTCGTCTCGTCTTCCCTTGGTAGCATGGGCGCACTGAGAGGTTGGACGACCCCATCGACATACCCATAGATAGTCACGACGATCGATACAAGGAAGAGCATGAGGCAAGGGGACCATGACTAAGGATGTGGCATGTTGGTCCAAGAGATGTGACACTTGATGGGAGAATGAGCTTGTTTGGGCACATTGGGTCCATGGAGGGCCATGACAACCAGTTGAGTGTGACGATTCGCGAAGGGATGTGACTTACCCAAAATACATGAAATTTCACAAAAGTGACCCTTAGAGTCCCTCTAAGAGAAATGGAGCAAAACCAAAGGATGGAAGGGAGAAAGTGAAGGAAAAATACATGGAGCTCTAAGGTTGGGTGCACCTCAGGCTGAGTCAAGGAGGAACAACAAGGGGAAGTCTTAGTGTGACAGAACCTTAGGTCTGGACAGTTTTGATGTATGACGCAGAGTCATGAGACTCTTCCCATCTATGTAACTAGGATAGTAGTGCCCTCTTTGTAAAGCTTTATTTACGTTTCACAATATAATAAACATAGTCGAGTATTAAGGACTGTTGGTTCCTCCCACACTATATCTGTCTCTTGTGTTTCACATGTTTTCTGTTGTATGTCAAATTGACTAAGTGTTAAAGAATGTTAACAAATGTCTAAGTATACAACTGAGTTGCATAAATTAAGGATGTGACTCGTCCATATCCTAGAACAGAGTATGTGTATGCTCTAGGTGAAGAGGCTTAGTCTGGATGAAGTATCCCTAGTTGAGCCAAGCTTCCAAGTGATAATTGTCACAGTGTCACACATACACAAGATGCAAAGGTTGGACTTGGTCACGAATCTTGGGCTAACTTCATAGTGATGCCTATGGATGACTTTGAGGTGATTCTTGGGAAGGAATTCCTAAGCAGGATGCATTCGGTCCTCATTCCATGGACGGACAAGATGGTTATACTTGGTGAATAGAAGGCTTGGGTTGTGTGCACAACCACAAGGAAATTGTTGGACAACTGAGAGGGTGGGGGGGTGAATCAGTTGTTATCAAGCTTAAACAATTATGCTCATTTTAAACTCTTTACAGAGCACTTCAAGAAAATCACAATAATGCAGGGAAGTAAGCAATAGAACATTCAACATCATTCACACACATGAAATACACAGAGACAAATATTTCCTGAGGAAACCCATAAAGGGTAAAAACCTCTTCTTATTTATATGATAACTAATATTTACATTCTATACATTATCATACTTATGAGCTCCAACTCATTGTGAGGCTACAACCTCTGTTTTACAAGCTGCAACTTGCTGAGAGCACCAACTCTCTATTTTCTCTAGCACCTACTAGAAGGAAGCACCAACTCCCTGGTTTCTCTAGCACTCACTAGAAGGAAGCACCTACTCCCTGGTTTCTCTAGCACCCACTAGAAGGAAGAAACAACTCCCTAAGTGTTCCAGCACCAACTGGATGGAAGCACCAATTTCCAGTCACACAGGCACCAACCTGTATAATAGAGAACCAATGTTCTCCCTTGCACTACCCTGCCACCCTGGTTTTTCTGGCTGCAACCAGATGGAAGATACAACTCCCTGTGTTCAAGCACCCACTTGAACCTCCGAGGACAACAATCCTCCCTAGCACTTCCCAACCACCTTGAAATATACATCTTTTCTACATAAACTTATTACAGTGATATAATGTTCATCAATGGCTTACCAGTCTCATCACTGTTATGTTAAATTGCCATGTTCTGCCTGCTTCAGTGTCTTCCTCCTTGCATCCTTTTGAAATTTATGATCTTCTTCTCTATCTCTGCATGCACACCTCAGATTTATCTTCTTTTCTCAGATATGCATCTTTGTTCTTTTCTTCTTCTGTGCTTCAGCTCCTTCACATCATGCTTCTACACACATGCATCACTCACAACATCAGCCCTCATGTATTATATGTTCTGCGTATTTATACTATATGTGCACCTTATTATTTCTCCATGTGCAATGCCTCCGCATGCTCTTCACAGTGTCACGGTTCTGCTCATCGGGTTGTTCACTGTCACTCCACCTTTCCACCCTCTTGTTCCCTCAAGCATCTCTCTTCTTTTCTTCGTTCTGCATCACCTTCTCATATCGAGTCCTCTGGTGATCATCATGCAACTCTTCATCTTTTATGGTGGTTACCCCCATGCGTTCATCATCACTGGGCATTATGCTAAGATTCCTTAGCTTCACTGGCAGTCCAGACTCTTCATCCTCTCTTGCATCTGTCAATCATCTCTATGATCAGTCTTCATTGCACTGACAGATGCCTCGAGACTCTTCCTCTCCCCTGGCAGTCACCCTACAGCTCCTCGAATTCTCTGGCAGTCCAGACTCTTTGTCCTAGCCGTTACTAAGAGAACCTCCGCATGTTCATGCATTTTTCGCCTTCTCTCTTCCTGAGGAAAAATTCATAGTGGGTGTTTAGCCTTTCTAGCTAAGCCCTTTCCTTTCACATGTGGCCTCAGGCAATGACCACAGCCTAATCAAAAAAGGCATTTCACGATTTCTCATTTTGCGAATTCTTGTTGCGAGGCATCTCGAATCTCCAAGTCGCGATCTTCGAAACCCCGAAAAGGAGCTTAGCTAGACTGACTCCTTCCCTTCTCGTGACCACCGGCTGTGACCAAGATCTTATCCATAAAGTTCTTTTGCAACTCACGATTTCGAGAATCCTGTGATGAGGCATCTCGACTCTCCAAGTCACAATCTCTGAAACCTCGAAAAGGAGCTTAGCTTCTCTAGCTCTTCTCTCCAGTGTGACCACGACATATGACCACTGGCTAGTCATTTGATTGCTTCGCTATTCAAATCAACGGTCGACGATCCGTGGTGATTGGACGACTATCCTCCGCCCCAGAACTTCAACTTTCAGGACTTTGGGGGAGTTTTGATGCTAAAACTCTCGGAATGATGTCACTCGATGACATGACATGATCTGTGTGGCTACCACGTGTCACACATAATTGTGATTTCCAGGTTCCTGAAATATCGAATCATATTGACACTTGTCGTTGTTTGATAGTGCCACGTGTCATTTCTGACATAGTCTTCCACCTGTCCTTTCTGACATGGTCTGCCACATTCACCTCTTGGATCTGACGGCCCAGATTTGTCCTTGATCCAATGACTAGGATTATTTCATGATTTTTCATATCATGAGTTCGAGAGGTTAGGGAACCCCATTCCTTTGACCTTTCAGTCAATGAAATGCTTATCTTTAGCCACATGTCCTTCTTGGATCGATGGTCCAGATTTATCCTCGATCCGATGACTCAAATCATTTCACCATTTCACGTTTCGTGAGTTGGAAGGATAGAGCACATCGTGCCTTTGACCTTTCAGTCAGCGAAATGTCGAACTTTAGCCATGTGTCCTTTGGATCCAACAATCCACGACTGTCTTCGATGGATGACCAAGATTCCTTCATAGCTTTGGAGTGTTGGATGACTCATGGGCTTATCCTCGCAACTCTACTGGATCTAACGACTGTTGGTCCTTTGTATTAACTCCAGATTTGATGGCCCATATCTTATCGCGATTTCGCATATCACGAGTTGGAAGGATAGAGCACTTCCTTCCTTTGAATTTCCAGTGAGTGAAATGCCAATCGCTCGCCATGTGTCCTTCTTGAAGATGGACGATCCTCCTGCTTTCAGGATTTTGTAGGCCCACTTCATCTTGCACGTAAAGATTGTGCTCCTTCTTATGGATCCAACGATGGTCGGTCTTTGGGCTCAGATCTGACGCATGGAAACTGTTCTCTTCTACTGCGCTCTCCTCCTATCTGAATTCATATCTGGATGTCATCAGGAATTTTGAATGGGATCCAACGATCATTGTTTCTCTTCATTCTTATGCTTTTGGTCTTGCCATGCCATCATCACTGTTGATCGTCCTTGATTTCTTGTTTTCCATCGCTCTCTATGCCATCATCGCTGCTGATCTTCCTTGCTTGCCTGTTTTGCATCGTTGTCTCCCAACTGTAACCCTGCTAACGTCGCTATTATTCTTGCCTATAACCATACCATCGTTGCTGTTGTTCTTTCCATCAATGACAAGCATGCTCACCCTGTAAATATGCCAACAGAAATATGGCGGAAAGGTGCAACTTGTGTTTTTATGAGTATGAAGAGTGCAACAAGGTGGAATGGATAGCATATTTATGCAAAAATTGTTGGAGATGTTTAAGAGGATAGAGTGGGGATGCCTTGTTGATATTATGGTAGCTACAGGAGGTATTAACCTCCACTTGTGACCTTTTATGAGATTATAATATTCCAGGAAGCAAGATGAACCCTAAAAAGCTTGGACATAACCCTAGAAGTAAAGTCATCTAGAGAGAATATTTTATATTGAGTCTTTAGCCTCCATAAAGAGAAGTCAGCCCAGACATCCTGGAAAGAGAAGTATAAATATAAAGTGCTAGATATCATTTGATACACACAAGTCGTAACTGCAGAAATCCAGTAGTGCGCAAGTCTGGGGAGCAACTGCAACTGTAGTTACTGCAACCTATAATTTCGGTCTTTCTGGGTTGGAATTTCTGTTCAGTATTGGTTATCTTTTCTTGGTGCATTAGCCTTAGTTGGTTATTGAATTCTACCATAATTCTTCTCTCTGTCAAGGTCAAGGTGATCGAGGGTGGCATTCGTGCCTATGGTTGGGTGACAATATTGTTATATTGTCTATGGTTAAATGAGCACACCCACTTTTCTAATAGGTTATGGGCCCACACCTCCTTTATTTATTCTAACCACTGGAAGGAAGCTAAGCCATAAGGTTATCAAGCTCGTTGAAGAACTGCTTCTAGGGTTTCTAGTAAGTGCAGTTACTGAAGCACTACTGCTAGGGTTACTAGCAAGTGTAGTTGAAAAACCCCTAAAACTCTTTCCCAACACCTTATGATGGAACACCTTACTCAAGGAGAAGATATTCTAGTGAGCCTTAGTCCAACGCACCTCTTGGCACTCTCAGAAAGAAAAAATGTCAAGGTTGATATTTTGGGTCAAAGTCAAAGTTTGACCAGTTATTAGTCAACGAAAATCATGAATGAAAAGACAGATCATATACACTATTCAACTCTCACAGGAACTCTTGAAGATGACATGTGGATAATTGACAGTGGAGATTCCAGGCATATGACAGGAGACCAAGTCAGACTCTCTAATCTGAATGAAAAGATGACATCCTACAAGGTAGAACTTGGAGATAAGAACACCTATCCAGTCGAAGGAATTGGTCAAGCCTCCATCAAATTGAAAACATGTAACAATGTTCATTTGAGCAATGCCTTATATGTACCTGGTTTAGAAAAGAATCTTGTATCCATATCTTTCCTAGAAGACAAAGGAAACAAAATAGCCTTTGTATATGGAAAAGTATTATCTTGGTCTAAAGACTCCAACATAAAGAACACTAGAGTTATTCGAACCCATGAAGGAAGACTATACAGACTACTAGAATGAAATGATGAAGCTCTTTGGTGTAGATCTCCAGCCCTCAGGCCGAGATCCGCTTAGGATCATTCTAAATCTGCCTTCATGAGTCTGATTGACTCTTTGGTTTTCCCCACAGGGAATCCCTCACACACTCGACGGTGTATCCACAGGTCCTTATGAGTATGCCCCGTGTGATCAACCACAAAGCACCACTCAAGTCTCCCAATCTCAATAAGATTGCGCCCTTCACCAAACTGGGACTTTGGGTTTTGCGATTCCACGATCCCTGTCAAGAGTTCCTGTCTCTACAACCTACGAAACTCAAAATGCTGAATTGCGATGCGTTCAGTAAAGGTTGGCTTCCCAATGGGATTTTCACTTCATCAGGGTTTCAGACTTCGCGACTTCGTGAATCCGGATGCAAGGTTCCCAACCCTTCGACCTCCAAAACCCCAAAATGGTCAAAAAGGTTTGACTTTGCCTATTTGACAAAGACACGCCACCTGTCCACTCAAATGATTTCTATCTCTGATGTGGAATCTCGCCACCTTTCCTTCTTCTCGGCTTTCGGGACTTGAACAAGCCTCCGACTACTGTCCCCCTAACACTTCGAAATCCTGAATTCTGAAATCCTTCACTTAACAATTCTTTTCACAATTTGGGAGTTAGAATGACCACGGATTTTGGATTACACTCCAGACTTATGAACTTTGAATCCCCAAAATGATCTGACGGCTCACAATAGATCACAATCAATAGTCCACATTGATTCCTGATACCAATGTGATTTGTTTGTCTGCCCCTATACACCTTGCAGATTTTCTGGATTCTATGGTCCTCGCGAGTTCGCGAGCTCTCCTCGAAGAATTTAAACAACTCATTCCCTCCTTGACAGCTTCTGCAAAATGAACCAGTGTTCTCCCACTGGGAATTAACTTCTGCGAGACGTTTTCAATCTCTGTCTCCCTTTGAGTACTTTCAAAGGTGCTGACCCTCCTGAGCTTTCACTTGCAACTCAAGTCTCGAAAGGACTCCTGTGCGCACTCCTTGTAGAAATCATTCAAATACTTCTAAGTATTTGACTCTTCGACTCTGTGCACCCTCTGCAACAACAATCCCTCACCTTTCAACCTTAGTTGATAAGGTTAAGGTCTTGACTAGCCTATGCACACCTTGCATGGCTTTGGTGCTCCACCTGCACTTCTACTGGAATGAGAACAACGATATATCTCCTGAGCTTTCTGAGATAAAACTCAGAACCCTAGTCAATGCACACCTCGCAGACGTTTCACTGCACTCCTTGCAGGAACTTCTCTTACTCAGGAAGATAAACAATTGAAACTCATTCTCTCTCTCTCTCTCTCAGACTTCAAACATTCATCATGAAATCATACATTCAACATAGTATTTGAAGCAAATGCATAATAGAGAGAATAAAACAACTATAAGCATACCATTCACCAGGTATAAACATAAAACATCATAACACCATGAAATTTGACTCAAAACTTCATATATTAGTTCAAAGCTCCTGTACATGGGTTCTTCTTTTCAACTCTCTGCTACAAATCTCCTCTTCTATGCTATGCTAATGTTACAATAATACAAGAGTGAGGGTGTCTATATCCGTTTTCCCTCCTATGTTCTATAACTGTCTAATCTAACATTCATATCTACCTACTCTTACATTTAACAGACTTAAATGCCTTAATGTTCTACAAATGAGAGAAATCACTCAATATCTGCTTACAACCTCCAAGATATAAATGCAAAGTACGCCATCTTCCTAACTATTACATTAATGCCTTTTAAGTTCAAAATTCAAAACGGTTCTTATGAAAACGTGTTATTTTTCTTTCTCCATGCGTCCAGGTATTTCTTTGGCTTAGTCGCGTGCTTTGGGATTTTCACGATGCTCCTGCATCACTCTTGTACATGATGAAGTCAATCCCAATGAACTTTGGAATATAAGATATTCGCATATAAACTATCAAGCATTACCTTTCCTTGAAAAGATGGTTGAAGGAATACCAGAACTACCATCTACACATGAAGGAATTTGCAAAGGATGTGCTCTTGGTAAGAATGTTAAGAAACCATTCTCAAGAAACAATAATAGATCTAAGGAAATCTTAGATCTAATACATTCATATGTTTGCGGTTCGATGCTAGTTAAATATCTAGGAGGTTATCTTTACTATGAAATATTCATAGATGATTAATCAAGAAAGACTTGGTTATATCTCTTGAAGACAAAGGATAGATTTTCCAGCAAGTTTCAAGAATTCAAAGCAGAGATAGAGAACCTCACAAACAAGAAAATCAAGACCTTGAGAACAGATAATGGAGGAGAATACACATCCAAGGAATTTGTTGCCTTTTTCAAATTGGTAGGGGTTAGGAGGGAGATAACTCTTCCTCATAATCCTCAACAAAATGGTGTAGCAGAAAGGAAGAACATATCTATTGAAGAAACTGTGAAGGCACTAATGAACGATCAAGGTTTATCTCTGTATTTGTGGGGAGAAGCAGCCATGAAAAAAATATATGTTTAGAACATAAGTCCCCACCTCATATTGAAGGATATGACTCTAGAAGAAGCCTTCTCAGGAAAAAAACCTAATGTGCAACACTTAAGAATCTTTGGATTCACTGTTTACATTCACATCCACAAGGATAAAAGGAAGAAATTAGAACCCTCAGGAAAGCAGGGCACATTTGTGGGATACAATGAATCATCCAAATCCTATAGAATCTATATCCCAGAACAACATAAGGTTGAAGTCAGCAGAGACGTAACCTTCAATGAAAATATGGCTTTCAAGAAATCCATAGAAGAAACTATAGAAGAAGAAGAGTATGAAGAGCCTAAATAAGAAACCATATGTCTTCCAGAAAGTCATAATGAAGAAACATAACAACCTAATCATCCGATGCAACCATGTGAACCTATTGAATCAATCATTGTACCCAAAACCAAGAAATTACCATCTTGGCTTCAAGCTACTCTACAAGAAGATGAAATACTCAAAGCCCCAAGTGGCACCTTCAGAAAAAGAAAAAAACCCAAAATATTCTCCAGCTATGCAACATGTATGACAAAGCTTCTAAATGAAGAACCCACCACATTTTAAGAGGTAGCTCAGAAGAAAAAATGGAAAGAAGCCATGACAGAAGAACACCAGTCCATCATGAAAAATGATGTATGGGAATTTGTTCCTAGACCCAAAGAAAAATCAGTAGTAACTTCCAAATGGGTCTATAAGATCAAACATGCAACAGACAAAAGCGTGGATAAATACAAAGCAAGGTTCGTAGCTAGAGGGTTCTCCTAGAAGGAGGGAGAAGACTATGACGATACATTTTATCCTATTGCCATATATACTTCTATTAGAGCCATTATGTCTCTTGATGCTTCCATGGGATGGAGTTTACATCATATGGATGTAAATAAATTTTTTCTCAATGGAGAAATCGAAGAAGAAGTATACATTGAAAAACCTCAAGGATTTGAAGTACACTCCAGAGACACTCATGTTTGCAGATAAAAGAAAGCCCTGTATGGACTCAAGCAAGCTCCAAGAGCTTGGTATGCCATAATAGAAAACTACTTAATAAGACTTGGTTTCTCCAAGAGTCATGCATATCCAAATCTCTACTACAAATTCGTGAACAATGCACCTGTGATTCTACTGCTATATGTTAACGATTTATTCTTGATAGGTGAAGAGTCTCTCATCACCCAATGTAAGAAGGAACTAGCTTCTGAGTTCGATATGAAAGATATTGGTCTCATGCATTATTACTTGGGACTAGAAATATGGCAGAAGCATGGTGAAGTATTCCTTGGACAAGGAAAGTATGCAATGAAGATTCTTCAGAAGTTTGGAATGATGGATTGAAAATCCATGGACACTCCTATGACCACATATATAAGAAAATTAAGAGACTCTGATTCTGATCCAGTAGACCCGTCCCTTTATCGACAATTGATTGGGTCATTGATGTATTTAGTGAATACTCGACCAGATATTTGCTTTGCTGTAAACACCCTAAGCCAGTTCCAGGTGGAACCCATACATGAGCATTGGATATCTGCAAAGCATGTTTTAAGATACATTCATGGGACGATAAACTATGGTTTAAGATATACCTCATCCAATGATATACAACTTCATGGATTCACAGATTCAGATTGGGCAGGGAGTGCAGAAGACAAAAGGAGTACTTCAGGGATGTGTTTCATCTTGGGCTCTGCTATGATATCTTAGGGCAATAGGAAACAAAATTCTGTGGCACTCAGCATAGCAGAAGAATAATATATTGCAACATGTGAGGCATGTACAGAAGTAGTATGGCTGAGAAAGCTTATTTATGGATTATTTGATCAGGTTCCATATTCGAGCATACTATACTGTGACAATCAGAGTTGTATAAGTCTATCCAAACACCTAGTGTTTCATGAACATTCAAAACACATTGAGATCAAATACTACTTTATTCGAGATAAAGTCCAGGAAGGAGAAGTGAAGCTCCAACATATCTCCATAGATGAGCAAACAACATATATTTTGACAAAGCCTTTGTCCAGGATAAAGTTTTCATACTTACGAGACAAGTTGGGGATCGTGGAGATAACTCCCATAGATGAAAGGGAAGAGATGGATATTTAGGTTGGGAGGGAGAACTGATATATCATTTATTTATGGACAACCATTTTCCAGTTTGGAAAATGGTCTAGGATGGGAAGTTCCTTTCCAGTTCGGAAAGTGGTTTGAGATTTTCTAATGGACATGCATTTTCCAGTTCGGAAAATGGTCCATAACCGACAATCATTTTCGTAATGAAAATGGTCTGATAGATTGTTGATGTACCATAGACAATGATTCCCCTTGTAGCCAGTGTGGGGGAATGGTCTAGGAAAATCATTCTTATTGGAGGTCCCTTTCAATAGTGGTCAAGTATAATGGTCCGCCTCGCTGGGAAGTCATTCTTTCGAAGTTCACAGTTGAGAGAAGTTTCGAAGAATGGTCCATTTTGGAGGTTGGTGTAGGGCAATCATTTCCTTAGGAAATGGTTCAAAAAGTCATTCCCTAGGGTAGACTCATTCTCTCCAAGTTGCACTATGTTTAGTGCCAAAGGAATGGCCCAGTTAGGTGAATGGTCTAGGTTCAACAATAAGGGACAGACATTCCCTAGGGAAGACTCATTCTATCTAGGTTGCACTATGATTAGTGCTGGAGGAATGGCCCATTTAGATGAATGGTCTAGGCTAAGAAATCAAGGACAATTATTCTTCCATGCTTGGGAAGAATAGTCCAAATAGCCCATGGTTGATTCTTTTACTGTATGAGGGAAGATACTCTTCCAGATCTCACAGATGTGAGTGGAATAATGGCCCGGATGACTCAAATTGTATCATGATATTGTTTATGCAGGTTGATGTAAGATGATATGACTGTTGTAGAGACTGTATGTCTCTGGAAAATAGTTGTATACTAATGTGGTGGGTGTGTTCCACTGATTGTGACTATGTGTCACTAGTTAGTAGCCGTGTGCTACTTGGTATGGTTGTGTACCACTAGATAGTAGTTATTTACTACTATGTATAGACATAGTTGTGTTCTATAAGATGACATTGTACTGATTTTCATGGAGATTTTCCAGTTGGATAATGTTGACGGTGCTTGTAATTTGATCATGAGATAACCCGTGTGGCTATGATGATGCTACTGGTTGAATGGTCTGTTTGTGCTCAAGACCATTTCCTTTTATACCTCCCTAGATAGGAGGGAGTGTTTATATTATGGTAGCTGTAGGAGGTATTAACCTCCACTTGTGACCTTTGATGAGATTAGAATATTTCAGGAAGCAAGAAGAACCCTAAAATACTTGGACATAACCCTAGAAGTAAATTCAACTAAAGAGAATATTTTATATTGAGTCTTTAGCCTCCAAAAAAAGAAGTCGGCCCAGATGGCATGGAAAGAGAAGTATAAATATAAGGTGCCAGAGCTCATTTGATACACACAAGTTGTAACTGTAGAAATCCAGTAGTGCACAAGTCTGGGGAGCAGCTGCAGTTGCAATTACTACAACCTGTAATTTTGGTCTTTTTGGGTTGGACTTTCTGATTAGTCTTGGTTATCTTTTCTTGGTGCATTAGCCTTGGTTGGCTATTTAATTTCTATCAAAATTCTTCTCTCTTTCAAGGTCAAGGTGCTCGGGGGTGGAATTCGTGCCTATGGTTGGGTGACAATATTTCTATATTGTCTATGGTTAAACGAGCACACCCACTTTTCCAACACGCCTATTCCACTTGAGCTTACTAAATTGTTGGGTGATTTTGCAAACATAATTCCAGATGAGGTGTTGAAAGTTCTCTCACTGTGACACAATGTTTACCACCATATAGAGCTAGAGCCTGAGCTGCAGCCACCGAAAATATCTCCTTACCGATTGTATGGACATGAGTTGGAAGACTCGTTGAAGTGACAACTGAAATAATTGATTAACGATGGCTTCAATCATCTGTCCAGGTCCCCATATGGTTCCCCAGTTCTATTTAAGAAGAAGAATTAAAGTTTAGAGCCAAGGATGTGTTTGTATTACCTATCATTGAAAAAAAAAACTGTGAAGAAACGATCCCCATTGCCTCTAGCCGTTGATTGCTTTTGGGCAGAAGTCCAAGTGTGTTTTTGGGAATAGTGAGATACCATTATTTGGGCATTGGATTTTCCAAGAATGTATTCGCATGGACCTTATGAAGTCCATGGAAACCAAATATTGATAAGAGCCATTTGTTACTCCCCTAGCCTAGGGGTAACTAAGTATATGATGCCTCGAGGCATGTAGGTAACAAACATGGAGTGCCAAGAGCTATATTGATCACCATAGCCCAGATTGAGCAGAAAAATTGAGATGAACAAAGTTCGTCACGCACAAATAATCCAAAATATCTGGAATATAGTAATCAAATCCATATGGACAAATATATATGTAATAAGAAAATAGTAAGATGATTACAAATGAGAATGAGGACCCATTTATATACCCATGCAAGGGTGCCCTTAATCAATAGTCATGTCCTTTGAGACATGTCCTTTCATTATTAATAATTATTATTTATTAATTAATAATTATGTTATAAATATATATTTATGTATATTTATGTTCATAACAAAAATCACCTCCTCTCCACCATGTATCACCACTCATCATCGAAGCATAGCATCGTCTGCCACACTAGCTTGGCTCCTAGAGGAAAACATGTCTTGCTTCACGAGGTAACAAGTCCAGTCTCATGGTAAGTGTCACTTTAATATTTGAATCATTTGAGCATGTTGCAAAGAGTCTTGTCTTGATTATGGAACATTTGCTTGGAAATTATATATTTTTCCTCATTTCACCTTGGTGGTTGACATGGTATCCTAGTAAGTTGTTCACCCTCGGGAAAATGGGTTTCTATTGGGGGGTCTCCTTGAAGGGTCATCATACCATTCCCACTAATACTTACCACATTCCACACTTCTTCCCCTCCATTTCCTCATCTTTTGGGTTTATGGGCTCATTGACCCCAAGAGGGGCTTGTACCTTATTTCGTGGGAACAAGGGGTTGAACACCCAGAGGCGTTGCATCTAGCACTGTAAAAATAAAGAGCCATAATTTATCCTTTTATATGCCCTCCCTAAGGTCCTAAGAGCCATGAAACACTTCTCCATAAAAATGAAGGACCTTTAAAAATAAAATAAACAAAAGGTGTCTTGCTTGATGAGGGAATGCATTGTGGCGTCCTTTAATTTCCAGTGCATATGGAATTAAATGTGTCTTAACTTCAAGTGGAATTGTGGTTATCTTTTTCTTTCCATTTCACATAACACTCAATCTTCAGACCATAAAAAAATAAAGGAAAATAAAGGGCTTGGAAAAATGTTGCATGCAAATGAAGGGATGTAGCGCACCCTCTCTAAAGGCACCCATAAATGAGACAATATGAGCCCTTGATATGTTAATAACCCCATGCCCAAGAGTAATTCCTCCAATCCACCTCATACAAATTACATGGTATAGAAAGGGTATTCTTGGGAAAATTCCTTGACTTAGGGATTGGCCTACCCAATAGGGCACCATGATGACACCTCTCCCATACCTAAATTTGGAAAAGTTTACAAGGTCTTTGAGCATTTGTTTAATTTGAAAGTGGGGACTTAATGCACTTGTTAGAGTGGTTCTTTTATTAAATGTGGCTTACTTGGCATGATTCAAAGGAATATTTCTTTCCATACACAGACGATCTAGATATTTGGCATCCAAAGGATAATAGGGTCATTGATTTTTTTCATCCATCCGAGGATAAATTGTCACAACATACTCATAATGATGTTTAATCATACCTTGGGGGTGGTGATGCCATTAGTTTTGAGAACTTATATTTGTTATATGACAAATATTTTCAATCACTTTCTTGCTCAAATTTTGATGGATGTAAGGTCATGGCTAGCTTGGAGCAACCAAAGACTCACACTACAAAGCGACAATATTTTCATTGTGGGGCTTCTTGTAGGGATTTGTGGATGAAGAGAAACATGTTTTGAGTGTGGATAATTTTATTTTCTTTACATCTGAGCTTGTCCCTTATCTGATATTTTCCTCTATGGGAAATAATATATTATTCCTGGGATCTCTCATCTCCTCTCAACCTTCAAGGAACATTTGTGTCCTAACTGAGGACAAATATGAGGTGTTTCCTATATCTAGTATCATTATTCAAAGATGGATGAATCAACCTTATGGCTATTCTTTCCAGCAAGATTGTCCTCCTCCCACCCACCTCCATGAGTTTCTTTCTATGATTGATCACATGCTTATTTATGCTCATGATTATTATGTGCTTGAATTATCCTTATTGTGTTACATAATTAAGCACATGGGGAGGTACCTTGATGGGATGATAAATTGGTTTCATTGGTTGTACGATTTCACCTAACATCTTTAGGACCTGATTTCCATGGGCCTTGAGGCCCAATTAAGTAGGTAGGTCATTTTCTTTTCTACATTGCATTTGCGTTTTCATGTCATCGATCTTGGGAAAATAAATAAAAGGTGTCCTGCTTGATGGGGGAATGCATTGTGATGTCCTTTAATTTCCAATGCATATGACACTCAATTTGTTTTAAATTCAAGTGGCATTGTAGTGTTTTTTTGTGTTTCCATTGCACATAGCACTCAACGTTTAGACCATAAAAAAAAGGCAAATAAAGGGCTTAGAAAAATGTTGCATTGCAAACGAAGGGATGTGACACACTCTCCACAAAGGAAGCCATAAACGAGACAATATGAGCCCTTGATATGTCAAGAACCCCATGCCCAAGAGTATTTCCCCAAATCCACCTCATACCAATTACATGGTCTATAGAGGGTCTTCTTGGGAAACATTCCTTGACTTGGAGATTGGCCTACCCAATAGGGCACCATGACACCCGTCCCATATCTAAATTTGGAAAAGTTTATAAGGCCTTTTCGCATTTGTTTAATTTGAAAGGGGGGACTTAATGCACTTGTTTGGGTGGTTCATTTATTAAATGTGGCTTACATGGCATGATTCATGTGATTTGTGGATCCTTGGAGGGCGTATTTTCTTGGCTTTGCAGGACCTTTCCCGATGAAAGTCATTCATGAAGGGACTAAGACACTTGGACCTTCATAGGGGAATGAAATCCCATTGGATGGATGTTGCGCCCCACACATTGGAGTTATATGATGGTGAACGTTGCACCTTGGATGACGTCTCTAACACATGAATGAGACCTAGAACCATGAAGAGAAGATGGCATCACTCTCCTATGCCCAAACATCCCGCTATTGCAGCATGATTCCACACATTGAGGAGATCGTTGGGTGTATTTTGTGCACTTGTTGGTGTTGTGGGCTTACAAACCCACACTTTTGATTGATTTGGGGGATGATGTGTCACATTTATAGCATGGCGTCCTATCCTTTGGAGGCTTACCTTCACACGTGTCACCTTGGAGAAGAGTCTTGTGGGCTTACATGCCATTATTTTTTCATTTTTCATCAGATTGTAGCCTATGTGGGAAAAAAGAGCAAATCCTTTTTTCCAATTAAGCATTGTAACTTTGGTTTTGACCTAACATTAAGGATTTGATTGTAAATATGGAAAAACATGACTTGGTTTTTCCTCTATAAATAGAGGTAAGTCATTTTCATTTGAACATAACTTACTTAGGAGGGTTCTCCCTCTCTAAGGAAAATTTTGAGCTTTTTATTTTCTCTTGTGCATTGTAGAAAGAGGCTTGTCTTTGGAATTTTGGAGCAAATAATAGGGTTTGGCATCTATCTTCTTGGATTTAGTGAGTATATTTCTGCAATTTCTTATCTTTGCTCAAGGATTTTAAATTTTAAAACCTAGGAGAAGTACAAAGGTGTACACCCTCCACTAGAGATATTTCATTGTTTGGCTTGGAATTTTTCAATATTTTCTATAGGAAGTAGAAGGGACTACACCCTTGTTGCAAAGGCTTGGAAAATGTTGATGTTCTAGGAAGTAAGAGGGTTTACACCCCTAGAAGATCTTGTGCTAGTTCAATTTAA
>ML787732.1:173842-190027 GCA_009831015.1 Picea engelmannii
TGTTTCTCGGCTAGTGGTCATGACATCCACTTTCATCATCATTATCCCTTGGCTATTTCATAGCCCATAACCTGCAGATTAGTCTGTAACACAAACTCATACATTTCTATGCATTATCATCATGTAATTGCATACAATCATAATTTCAATTCGGTATCCGCGTATCAACAACTTTAACATCAAAATTTTCAAGTTAAAAATAGATCTCATAATATTTCATAATCCAATTGATGACACCTATTCACAAAATTATCATTTACAAAATAGTTTGCATCATATCCAACATCATCAATAAAAATTATACATTCATAGAATTTACATTCACATAGTAGATCGCATCATATCCATCATCATTAATAACATTTAAGCATTCATAAAATTTACATTCTCACAATATATCGCATCATATCCATCATTATCCAAATACATTTAAACATTCATACGTCTTGAAAGTTCAAGTGTATCATTTAATAGTTTCACTTGTGAATAGAAAATAAAGGTGTTTAGGCTTCAGGTAATCCTGACTGTCCAAGTCAAAAGGTGGTGTTACATACACCCAACCTTCGTGAAACATATTCTTAAGGTGGTCAAAAAAGTGAGGGATAATCTCGTCGTAGTGTCTCGGCGTCTTCCCAAGTAGCAGATCATGGACTATACTTGTCCCATTCGACCTTAACTTGGTCTACTAGACGGTTCATGAGCTATCAAACTCTATGGTCCAATATGCGTAATGGTTCTACCGTGAGAGTTCCCGCGTCCGATACCTGCAATTCCTTCCAATTTAGCTTATGTAATTCATCAACAACATAATGACGTAGAACAGATACATGAAAAACATTATGAGTTTTATGTAAGTGGGGTGGCAGTACGAGACGATAGGAAACGGGTCCAATTTTATCTTGGATTCTGAACGGCCCTATAAATCAAGGTGACAACTTTGTCCCCTTCCTGAACCATATGGTACTCTTATTAGGCTTAATAAGAATGAAAACCTGATCTCCCACTTTATAACTTCGGTCGGTCCTGTGTGCATCCACATAACTTTTCTTCCTATCCTGTGCTTCCTTTAGTCTCTGCCTAATCTGAATCACCTGTTCCTCCATCTCTTGAATAAATTCTGGCCCAACTGTTACTCTGTCTTCTAATCTATCCCAACTCAACAGTGTTCTGCATGGCTATCCATACAGAGCTTCGTAGGGTGGCATTCCGATGGAGCTATGAAAATTGTTATTGTAGGCAAACTCTACCAAAGGTAGGTACTTCTCCCAATGGGTTTGATTATTCATGACATACATCCTAAGCATGTCTTCCATGACTTGAATTAATCTCTCAGTTTTTCCATCTATTTCAGGATGATAAGCTGTGCTTAAGTTCAACTGAGCCCCCAACGCTGATTGCAAACTTGTCAAAAACCTATAAATGAATCTGGAGTCCCTATCTAAAATGATCTTCTTAGGTAACCCGTGCAAATGGATAACCTCACTTACAAACACACGTGCCACATCAGTGACATCGTAAGTGTCTCTAACTGGAATAAAATGAGCACTCTTGGTTAACTTATCAACTATCACAAGAATAGCATTGTGTCTATGAGATGTGAGCGGCAACCCCACAACAAAATCCATAGAGATGACTTCCCACTTGGACATAGGAACATCATGTGGTTGTAGGAAGCCTGTCGGGTGATGGTGGTCGACTTTCACTTGTTGACACTCTAGGAACTTGGCGATGAAATGGACTACATTGCGCTTCATGCCAACCTAGAAGAAAAGATTCCTCATGTCTACATACATCTTCTTCACACCCGGATGCGCACAATAAAGTGCTCTCTAGGCTTCCTTCAGTATGATGCTTTGAATATCCCCATTTTCAGGGATGTACATCCTTCCCCGGTATCTCAATAATCCGTCTGCTTCCAGACTATATCCTTCATACTTTGGATTTAATTGCCTCCCACTCTGGAGGTTTGAAGTAACCTTTAAATACCAACTGTCTCCTTGGAGTTGCGTCAACACACGTTCCCTCAGATTGACCTTTAAGGGTACCAAGGAGAAGACTCGTGGTCTCCTACTCAAGGCATCTGTGACCACATTTTCCTTCCCCTTGATGTATGAAATACCAAAATCATACTCACTCATAAACTCACTCCATTGCCTTTGCTTGGCATTCAAATCCATTTGCGTGAAGAGATGTTTTAAACTTTGATGGTCTTTTTTGAGCTCAAAGTTTCGCCCCACAAGATAGTGCCTCCAAAGTTTCAGAGCTAGCATTACTCTAAATCATGAGTAGCGTAAATCTCTTCATGTTTCTTCAACTTCCTTGACTTATAATCTATCACTCCTCCATCCTGCATTAGCATGGCCCCCAAACCTTGCTTCGAGGCATCCGTGTAGACTGTGAAGTCCTTTTCCATATCCGACACTCATAGAATTGGCGCACTAGTTAGTAACCTCTTAAGCTCAATGAATTCCCTATCACATTCTTCTATCCATTCATACATGACCCCCTTGCACTGCAAAGTGGTGATGGGTTTCTTCAATAATAACCTGCTAGCCCCATGAAGCTTCTCACCTCATGGGCATTTTTTGGCACTGGCCACTCCATAATGGCCTTTACCTTTTCTGGGTCCAGAGAGATTCCTTCACCGGAAATGATATGACCTAAATACTGGATCTCTTTTTGAAAGAAGGAACACTTCGACAACTTTCCATACAATTTGTTCTCTCTAAGGCTTGACAACACCACTCGTAAGTGTTCCTCATGCTCTCTTTCGTTTTTGGAATAGATGAGGATGTCATCTAGAAATACTTGTACAAAACGGTCTAGGTACTTCCGGAATACGTTGTTCATGAGGCTCATGAATACTGCTGGTGCATTGGTCAATCCAAAAGGTACTACGACGAACTCGTAATGTGCAAATCGAGTTCGAAAGGTAGTTTTAGGAATATCGCCTTCCTTAATCCTTAACTGGTGATACCCTCATCACAAATCGATCTTTGAGAATACCGTTGCTCCTTTCATTTGATCGAAGAGGTCATCTAGTCGCGGCATTGGGTACCTATTTTTCACTGTAGCACGGTTCAAGTCCCTGTAATCTATACACAGTCGTAAGGAACCATATTTCTTCTTTACAAAAATTACTGGTGCACCCCAAGGTGAGACACTGGGCCTTATTAGCCCCAAGTCCAATAACTCTTTCAGCTGCATTTGCAACTCACAAAGTGATGCAGGAGCATCTCAAGTGAGCCAATGCAGAGGCCAAAGACAGCTGGACAAGCACCCAGTGCAAATTTTGAAATTACTTTGAGACATTAATGAAACCATCAAGTGGAGGCGCACTTGAAAATGTAAACAGACCTTGAGCGATCCACTCTCGTCCTTAGTAGGTAGAAGGCATTTATAGTAGTTAATGAAGGTAGATAGAATTGAATGTTAGATTAGACAGATTTAGAGCGCAAGAGGGAAACAAGATATAAACACCCTCATTGTGTATTGTAACATTAGCATGAAAGAATGGATGAAGGTTACGCCAATTGAGAGCATAGAAGAGAAGCAGAGAGATGTAGTGAGAATTCCATGTACAAAAGTTTTGAATTAATACAAGAAGGTTTTGATTCAGACTCATGGTGTTCAAATATTCTCTGTGTATGCATCTTTGAATGTCATGCTCATGAATGTTTTACTCTTTCTTTCATGCAATTTCTTTTATGCTATGTATGAATGATTTCTTGTTGAATATTTGAAATCTGAGAGGAAAGGGTAATGGAATGAGTTTCAATTGTTTCTCTATCTGAGTAAGAGTTCCTGCAAGGAGTGCAGTTGAATCGTCCGCAAGGAGTGCATTGACAGAGGGTTCAAAGGTTTGTCTCTGAAATCTCAGATAGGATATCTTTTGTTCTCATTTCCACAGAAGTGTAGTCAGGCATAGGAGTCATGCAAGGAGTGCACAGGCTGAGTTAAATATCAGAGTTGCGAATCTGAGCAAAGCATTGAGAGACTGCTACTGTAGGGGTGCGTAGTTTTGAAGGATTTCAACACTTGGAAGTGCTTGAAAGTCTTCCGCAAGGAGTGCGTGCAAGGGTTTTTCTGAAAGACTCAAAGTCGTGGGAAAGCTCAGAAGGATTTGAACCTTCAAAAGGGGTTTGAAGGAAGGCAAGAGGCCAAGTACCTTGCAAGTTTGAAGGAAGGTGTAGCGACGTGGGACCGCAGGAGGACAAGTTCCATGGAGAGAGATACCTTGTTTAGTTTTTGCAGAGGTTCTCAGAGGAAAGGGAATGAACGACCGAAATTCTCTGTGGGGAATTCGCAAAGTCCCGTGAGTCGTTAGATCTCACGGAGGAGTAGGGGAGTTACCGTGAGTATTCCTAAAGGTTAAGCTCAGGAGGAGTAGAACCATAGATCCAAGCCACAGGAGCCGTTGGATTTACCCGTGAACTTCTATTTTGGGTTTTCGCGAGTGGAAGTCCCGAAATCTTTGCAACAGGATTCACGAAATCACGAATCGTGAAATCCCAAAGGGACTAAAGGATCATGTGCGTCCCAAAAGATAGCAGAGTGGACAGGTGGCGCACTCTCGACAAGGAAGTAAATTCAGTTGACCATTTCGGGGTTTCGTGGGGTGAAGTTCCGAATTCCTTGCATTAGGATTCGCGATATCGCGAAGTCCGAAGTCTTGACAGAGTAAAAGGGCATTGAAAATTCAAAGCTTACGAGCATATCGGAGTTTCAAAAAATTGGGTTTCGGGAATCCAAGGAACAAGTTGCTCGACATCACGACCGCCGAAATCGCGACAAGGAGAAATCCGAACAAACAAAGAGAAAAAGGTCAGCGTTGACTGATTTTCGATTTTCGGAGATTGAGAGACAACACGCTCGACCACCGAATTCGTGGAAGTGAAAAGGCCGATCTCCTGAAGTACAAGGGGGAATTTCTTGAAGTTAACTGTGGGTGCAAATTTCCCAAAAGGGAAATAGAGGAGCCATTTCCCAGAGCTCTTCGGGCCATTGTGAGGAGAAATATCCCGTGCACATGGACCTTCCGACCTGCGGGTTGAGGAGGGATGCATGGCACCAATTGTGGTATCAAAGCACAAAATGTTTTCTTGCTTTCTGTAGTAGGGAAAAGGAGAATTCACCATGCGACCAAGGAGAAGTGACAGGAAAACACCTGATCCACCAAAGGAGAGGGAGATTCTGAGAAGAAGAGGTAGGCAGATGACTGATCCAGCCATGGAGAGAGAGATGCATGATCTACGAGCCAGAATCGAATACATGGAGACAACACAAAGGCGTACAGTCAGTGTTGGGGATCTTAGCAATTTCGAAAGTGAAATTGAAGTAGAACATGAAGAAGAAGTTGTAGCCGAAGATCCAACAAATGAACGCTTGATCAGAGCTATTGCAAGAATGGGTGCAAGAGAGAAAATGGACATTCTAGTTTATGAGGGAAATCTGGATGTAGAGGAGCTTCTAGACTGGATTAGAGCTCTGGACACATACTTTGACTATGAAGATGTCGAAGAGGACAAGAAGGTCAAGCATGATGTCACAAGATTGAAAGGACATGCAAAATTGTGGTGGGATGAACTACAAGATGACAGACACTGCAAAGGGAAGCAGAAGATCAAAATATGGGATAGAATGATCGCGAACATGAAGGTGAAATTCATCCCCATAGATTATCAGATTACTCTGTTCCGAAGGATGCAAAACTTGAGACAGAAGTTGATGACAGTTAAAGAATACACTGAAGAATTCTACAAGTTGAACATCAGGGCAGGTCATCGAGAAAGCGATGATGAAAAGGTTGCTAGATACATGAATGGCCTGAGATATGACATCTAGGACAAGATGAGCATGGTAACCATCCGAACGGTGGAAGATGCTTATCAGATGGCTCTGAAACCTGAAGAGAAGATGAGCCGAAAGAAAGATCAAAGAGGCCGAGGCAGAAGTCAGCCCAGAGGAAAATCAGTTGCCCAGGATAAAAACCAGAACCCCAAGGAGGACTGGAAGAAACCTCATACTCGAAATGAGAGAGGTGGAACCTCAAAGCGAGGGCAATATGCTGAACAACGAGGGAAACATACCAAGCAGAGGGGAGAGTATGATGATAATAATATTTTTCCTCGTACCAGAGGTAGAGGAAGAGGAAGAGGTGGAGTAATAACATGCTTCACATGTGGAAAAAATGGGCACAAGTCTTACGAGTGTCCAGATAAAAAGAAAGAAGGAGGAGAAACTCACATCGCTGAAGCATAGAGGTGAGATGTTGAGGCAGAATATGTTGAAGGCGGAAGATTGCTGATGATGCAAAAAGCTCTTTTGATACCAGAGAAGGAGGTGGAGAGTTCAGTCCAAAGAAACAGACTTTTTCAGACTGCTTGCAAAACCAAGGACAGAGTATGCAAGGTCATTGTGGATAGTGGTAGCACAGATAATCTCGTTTCTACAGAGATGGTAGAAAAGTTGGAGCTGGAGACGATTGATCATCCAAGCCCATACAGAGTTTCGTGGCTAGGAAAAGGACATCAGGTAACTGTCACTAAACAATGTTTAATTGAATTTAAGATAGGGGGATATAATGATAAGATACTTTGTGATGTTATTCCCATGGATGTTTGTCATCTATTGCTGGGTAGACCGTGGCAATATGACAGGAATGTGATTCATGATGGGAGAATGAACACATACACCCTAGAGAAGAATGGGAGAACTCACATTTTGCTTCCAATCAAGGATAAGGAGGTGAAACCTGAAGTAAGCAACACTGTACTTCTCATGAGTGGGAAGGAACTTCTTACCGAGGTTAAGAAGAAGGAAGAACCACAATTTATTGTGGTCAGGAAACCTAGGATTGTTTTGACCAGCACAAGAATAGATGATTTACCAGAAGGGATTCAGGAACTACTGGAAGAGTTCGCTGACATAGTAATGGACGAACTACCTCGTTCGTTGTCACCGATCAGAAGTGTGAGTCATCATATTGATCTCATACCAGGAGCTAGTTTTCCAAACAAAGCCGCGTACAAATTGACGCTGCAGGAGAATGAAGAGGTCAGAAGACAAGTCCAGGATTTGTTGGACAAAGGTTTGGTCAGAGAGAGCTTGAGTCCATGTGTTGTTCCGACAATACTCAGTCCAAAGAAAGACGGAGGCTGGAGGATGTGTACTGATTCAAGGGAAATCAAGAAGATAACCATCAGGTACAGATTTCCATTGCCAAGGATGGATGATCTGATGGATTTCTTAAGTGGAGAATTTTTTTTTTTGAAGATTGATTTGAAAAGTGGATATCACCAGATTCGTATGAGAGAAGGTGATAAATGGAAAACAACCTTCAAGACAAATGAAGGGTTTTATGAATGGATTGTTATGTCGTTCGGTTTAACAAATGCACCAAGTACTTTCATGAGGTTGATGAACAAAGTCCTGAAGGAGTTCATTGAAAAATTTGTTATCGTATATCTGGATGACATACTGATTTTCAGTAAAATAGTGGCAGAGCATCTGAAACATTTGGCTACAGTGATGCAGAGGCTACAACAGGAGAAGCTGCTGATAAATATGAAGAAGTCCTCATTGATGAAGACATAGCTCATCTATTTGGGTTTTGTTATTTCAGCAGATGAGTTGAGGATGGATCCAGACAAGGTGGAGGTAATCAAGAATTGGCCATCACCAAAGAATATTTTTGAGGTGATAAGTTTTCACGGATTGGCTAGTTTCTATCGAAAGTTCATCATAAATTTCAGTGGAATTAGTGTACGGATAATGGACACAGTGAAGAAGAGACACAAATCTTTTCGCTGGACAGAAGAGGCTGAAAAGAGTTTTAATCTATTGAAGAGAAAAATCACGGAACAACCAATTCTGGTGTTGCCGGATTTCCAAAAGACATTTCAAGTGAAATATGATGCAAGTGGGTTTTCAATAGGGGCAGTCTTGAGTCAAGAAGACATGCCAATAGCATACTTCAGCGAGAAGCTGAATGACGCGAAAGTGAAGTACTCCACGTATGATAAGGAGTTTTATGCTATCATACAGGCATTGAAAAAATGGAGGCATTACTTGATTCCGAAGGAGTTTGTCTTATACAGTGACAACCATGCATTGTAGTTTGTGACTCAATAGGAGAAGTTGAATCAGAGACATGTTGAATGGGTAGAATATATGCAAAATTTTCCTTTTGTGATCAAACATATTTCTGGTACTGCTAACAAAGTTGTTGATGCTTTGAGCAGGAAGTGTTTACTATTGCAAGAGTTCAGAGTCAAAACGTTGGGTTTTGATGATCTCAGGGACATGTACAGGACAATACGTTCGCAAAGCTGAATGAGTCATATTTTTGGCCGGGAATGCGAGCAAACTTCAAGAAATTCGTGGACAGATGCAGAATTTACCAACATTCAAAAGGAAGGAGATATAATGTCGGATTTTATCAACCATTTCCCATACCTGAGAAGCCGTGGGATGCAATCAACATGGATTTCGTATTGGGGTTGCCAAAAACACAAAGAGGATTTGACTCAATCTTTGTGGTGGTGGATAGATTTTCCAAGATGGCACACTTCATTCCATGTCAGAAAACCAATGACGCAACTCACATTGCGAATCTGTTTTTCAAATAAGTCATTCGACTTCACGGCTTACCAAGGAGCATAGTTTCGGATCGAGACACTAAATTCGTGGGACACTTTTGGAGGACCTTATGGAACAATCTAGGAACTAACTTGTCGTTTAGTTCAGCTTATCATCCTCAGACGGATGGACAGACAAAAGTGATAAACAAAAGTCTGGGAGACTTGTTGAGAAGCCTAGTGGCAGAACACCACAGCCAATGGGACAACATATTACCATAGGTGGAATTTTCTTATAACGACTCAATTAATAGAAGCACAGGGCAGAGTCCATTTCATATTGTCTATGGCATGCAGCCGAGAGGAATTTCTGAACTGAGAGATTCAGAACAGATTGCGACTAGGAGTGCTAGTGTAGAATATTTCACAGAGGCGATGAAGGAACTTCATAGCCAGGTGAAGGAGCGACTGCAGAGTTCGAGCCAGGAATATAAGCACAGAGAAGATCAACACAGAAGGCAACTTCAGTTTGAGGTTGGTGACTTGATTCTGGAACATTTGAGAAAGGAAAGGTTCCCAAGAGGAACATATAATAAACTGAAGATGAAGAAAATCAGACCATGTAAGGTCTTGAAGAAATTTGGGTCAAATGCTTACGAGATTGAATTACCCGATGGGATCAGAATTTCTCCGATATTCAATATCTCAGATTTGTACCCATACAAAGTTGAGGAAACAAGGACATAAAATGAACAACCAGTGATCCAATGGACAAAGCAGATGCCAGTTGCAGTAAAACCACAGATGGAGTGCATACAGGACAAAAGAGTGAGAAAGAAGACCAGGCGAAAGCAATACTTTGAATATTTGGTCAAGTGGAAGGGCCATCCAGTTGAAGATGCCAGCTGGGAGAACGAAGCGGAAATCCAGAAGCATGGACAGACCGTGCGTGAGCTCATGGACAGGAGCCCATGAAAATTTTCAAGCGAGGGAGTATGATGCAGGAGCATCTCAAGCGAGCCAGCGCGGAGGCCAAAGACAGCTGGACAAGCACCCAGCGCAAATTTTGAAATTACTTTTAGACATTAATGAAACCATCAAGTGGAGGCACACTTAAAAATGTAAACGGACCTTGAGCGATCCACTCTCGTCCTGAGTAGGTAGAAGACATTTATAGTAGTTAATGAAGGTAGATAGAATTGAATGTTAGATTAGACAGATTTAGAGCGCAAGAGGGAAACAAGATATAGACACCCTCATTGTGTATTGTAACATTAGCATGAAAGAATGGATGAAGGTTATGCCAATTGAGAGCATAGAAGAGAAGCAAAGATCTGTAGTGAGAATTCCATGTACAAAGCATAATGACACCCTTCTTCGTACACCCTAGATCTCCACTGGCCTTCCTTCGTCATCTACACATAGCACCCTTTTTGCGAAACAATCCACCAAATCTCGATGAGCTTCTAACCAATCCATTCCAATGATTAGGTCATACGCCCCGAGAGTAGTGACGTATACCTTCAACCTGGTAGTACACACTCCCAGGTCTACTATACAATTATCAATGCTAGGTCCTACCGCTTGTTTTTCCCCCGAAGCCATCTCGACTTGTTCAAATTCATTGTGCTCATAGGCTGCCAACCCACTCTTTTCTAATGTAGATGGTGAAATGAAACTATCTGTAGCACCAGAATCAAATAAAATCTTAATATTGATATGATTTAGCACACCTGATGACTCCACAACCGTGGATTGATGTTCGGCCTGGCGATTATTAACTGTTGCGTAAATATGGTGGTTGCTACTTGCTCTTCCCATCGGGGCCATTCCTTCTCTATGCACAAATCATCATTATAACTCTGGGTAGTCACGCTGGTAATGGGGTCATCCACATCCCCAACAGGTAACACGAGATTGAACCTGCACACTATTCTGTGACTGTCTCTGAAATGAGTTCCTTCCCCTGGAACCCCTGCCCCTAGTAGCTGCTCCCTAAGATGGCCGTGGAACTGCCTGCGTCGTTGGTGATGAACGAGATGCTGCACTTGCTGCCATTGAAATCCCTGCGACTACTATCCTTGGTGTGACTCTGTTACCATATGGAGGTGGCCTTGAGCCCCCTCCCCTGGGAAATGTCCTAGGGGCCTTCCCTACAAATTCAGGACGATGCAGAAAGGTTGGTCTCGTACCTCCGGTTAAGTTCATGTGTTCCTCTGCATAACGCGCATTTTCCACTGCTTCTGCTACTGAAGACAGTTTCCACATCTGCACCATAGCCCTTATCTTAGGGTTCAACCCATAGACAAAGCATTCTGCCTGTCATTGGTCATTAATCATATATGAAACATATTTGACCAATTCCATAAACCTAATCTTATATTCTTCTACGGTTTTGTTTCCCTATACTAGAGTATGAAACACTCCTACCTGTTGTTCCTCATAGTAAGTTGGTAGATATTTCCTTCAAAACCTCTCCTCGAAAAGTTCCCAAGATACGGTGTTCAGGGTAAGATGTGGTTTCCTTTCCAGGTTGCCCCACCAGTTCAAGGCACTGTCTCTCAACTGAAAAATCGTTATCTTTGCCTTTGAGGTGGACGCATAGTCCCTTAAGGAAAAACACCTTGTCATGCCTTCCAATCATGCTTCTGCGCGTTCACTGGTGCGACCCCTGACAAACTTCGAAAGTTTGATCTTCTGCAGTTCTCTAGTGATGTCTTCGGGTGGAGGTCCTCTCCCTGAATCCCTCGATGCTTCTGGATTACCTGTTCCAGATGGTGGGGGCTCTACTTCGATCCCTGCTGGTAACACTATAGACAATTCATGACATGAGAGTCTTCCTTGGGCTATCCAACTACTATTGCAAGGTCATAGAGGGATACTCCAATATTGATGCACCACTAACTAACTTGTAGAAAAAGGATAAGGCATGGAACTGGACAGAGAGGAGCAAGCCTACATTTGGAGAGATAAAATGCAAAATTGTCACCGCTCACGTGTTGAAGCTGCCAGACTGTGATAAATCATTGAAGTGTAGACAAATACATCATACTTTTCTATCGGAGGGTTTTTAACCCAGGAGGGACATTTGATTTCCTTTGAGAGCATAAATCTCCAAGATCATGAATGCAGATACCTCATTCAAGATAAAGATATGACTGCAGTGGTACATTGTTTGCAGACTTGGAGGCACTACTTGTTTGGCAAACCGTTTGTCATGAAGAAATACAACATTGCGACAAGTCACTTTACGATGTAGCTGAAGTTGTCACCCATGCAAGAAATGTGGCATGACTTTCTCACATAATTTGACATGGTCATTGAGTATAGGCCAATCAAGATGAACAATGTCGATGATGCCTTAAGCATAAAGGCACAAATTTCTATCCCATAGGAGGAGGACGAATTTCCTACATCAGGGGGAAATCATATTCATGTCTTGGAAGAGTTGCATGAAAGGATCAAGGAAGCGTTAGAGCTGAAGAACACACGACCCACACTAAGAGGGGGGGTGAATTAGTGTGTGAAATATTCTAACTTTTTATTCTTTCAAGTTACCAATGAAGAAATAATTGAATAGATTATTAACAATCAAATCATAATCACATTGAACACAAAGACACCAGATTTTTGTATAAGCTTTTGTATAATAAATATGAACATAGTAATATGAATATATGTGAAAGAGGATTTTATTTTAGCACCAACTAAATGTTTCAACACCAACTGAAATGAGAAGCACCAACTCCTTGGAGAGCACCAACTCTTAGCCAAGACCCAACTTGGTGCAAGACCCAACTTACTGCAAGACCCAACTTGTTGATAGAACCCAGTCTATCCAACTAGAGTTTATTCAACTCCAGTAGTAGTGATCCATTATAGAATCAATTATATCTTATGATTAGAGGTATATCATAAGACTCTCATCACCACATTTCATCTTCTCTGTAACTCACATTTTCTTTCCTATGATATCTTCTTGGAATCTGCTTTGGCTTTTGATCTTCTCTTCTGAAGTGCAGAGACACTTTCTTCTCACCACTTTTTCTCGTTTATATAATCTTCAAATTGGTGTGAAATTTAAAACAACGTGTCCCTTTATTTGAACCATTGTACCTTTTCATTTAAAATGATAATATAAGATTTAATAAATATAATTTTTCTTTTTATTCTTTATTCATATTTTCATGATTTATTCTCTTTTAATCATGACTGTGAATCGGTTTATTCTTCGACCATCGTGCCTCTTTGATTAATCAATCTTAATTATTGCTTATTTATTTTACGGTGAAGGATTTCCATAAATTGATCACAATCATGGATCAATTTAATCCTTTAAACTCAATCCTTAATCTCTATTATATTTACAGAGACAAGATTCCATGAAGGTGCTTCCTTCAAACCATCACATATGACCGTGCCACAAGACCATGAGCTTTACCAACTATAGCGATGTATAGTACAACACTTATAGCATATGGCCAACAACATAGAAACACAGGCTTACCAACTAAGCGACATACATTCTGTCCCTTTAAACCTTTTTACCATATGACCAATAATGGTGACCTCATGCTTAGGCAATTAGACCAAACAAGCGCTTTATTAAAATAACAGTCATGATTCGATCTCTGATGGGATGTGCGTCTGATGAAGTTTCAACATTTTTCCCATTGGGTCTTCGTGACTTACTACATTGCAAAAATTTTTATTATGATATCGTCGATACAATCAGACGATTCACGTTTATCTCGCAGAGATACATCAATGGCCCACTTTAACCTTGCACTCATACTTTTACTGCAAAATCTCACGGCCATGATTTAATCATTCATCGAGATGGATGGCCACCATAATTTTGCCACTTTGACATTTGGGTCTTCGTTACGTACAACCTTTCAAAACTCTCGATTCAATTCTCCCGAAGTGATGTAGCTTTGCTTACATCACCTATTGACATGGTCACGAGCCAATTTCCTCTTTAACACTTGTCATTTTTTAGTTATGCCATGTGTACATGTTGATATGGTCTTCCATGCATCCTTGTTGATGAGGGTCGCTGACATGGTCTATCAATGTGTCGTCTTTCCTTGACTTCGTTAATATTGTGCCACGTGCCTACCCTCCAACCGACAGCTATATATTCGGTATTTCGGATTTCGCGAGTTCATGGTACTTGAGTCGTTGTCACTCCAAATTATCCGAGTCCAGAGTTTCGAAGGAACTCATAGCTAACCGTCGTGCATCTTCTCCCAGATCTAACAGTCCTTGTACCTTTGTGATCTGATGGCAGAGAGCTTATCGTGATTTCATGTTTCGTGAGTTTGGAGGACTAGTCACCTCCCTTCTTCCATTCCCGATTTCCCTATATCCTCTTACGTTGGATTGACAGTCCACGACCCTCCATGTTTGAATGGTCCAGATTATATCGTGATTTCGCGAGTTCATGCAACACTGTCTTTGAATTTCCTGATCTGCGAGTTAGCGAAATTCCAATCACTTGCCATGTGTCCTCTTGATCCAACAGATCAGATCATTTAGCTGCCTTGGAGTGTTAAATAACTCATGGGCTTATCCTCCTTGCAGCTCCACTGGATCCGACGGCTGACGGGTATTCTTGAAGCAGATCAACGGTCACGATATTTCAATGGTCCTCAAGCCCATGGTCACTCAAATGACCGATGTTATTTGTATCATACGATCAACATGGTCAGACTCTTGATCGGATGTTTACTGAGCTTCTCATTCTGATCGAACGACTGTTGAGCTTCTCATTCTGATCGGACGATTGCTGAGGCTTCTCGCATTTTCTGCGCACTGATCAACTGTTCAGTATTTTCACTGATCCCGACGACATATCTACAATCTGTTCTTCCTTCAGAAATTTTGATCATTGAATCATTGTTGATCCTATTGTGATCAAATATAGTCACAAATTTCCTCTCTGTGCAATGTGCTATTCCTTTTGATCTTTTGATCTTTTGATCTTTTGATTATTCGATTCTCCTGTTCGTTCTTTCGATCTCTGCGCACTGTTTGACATCTCTTGCTTAACTAATATATTGTTGACATCAATGACAATATTATTTGTCATTTAACAAAAAATCATCACATTGACTGTTGACATCAATGAAAATCTCAACTGTGGTTATTCATCATTAACAATAGATCATCACATCGACTGTTGACATCAATGAAAATATTTCCAACAATCTCCCCCTTTGTCATTGAGGTCAACCCATTAACTTCATATACAAAAACTCCCCCTGTGTTGATGCTTTCCTTTTATGAAGTTTTACTTTATATGAAGTTTTCCTTTAGATGAAGTTTCTCTCCCCCTTTGACATCAATGGCAAAGGGTTTATTTTCCTATGACCTGTCTGTATAAGTAATTCTCTATCCACTGGTAGTTCCTCCTGTAATCAACCTTTTTCTTTCATAAATGAATGACTCCCCCTGTCAATATTCTCTCTCTCTGCTTCTAACTAATCTCCCCTTTTATATCTGAAAAGGTAGCTCTTCCTGACAAGGTTTCATCCCTTGTTGATTTACTAACTTCATATCTTAGTTGATTGGGATTTTTTGTGTTTCATATGAGTAGTCTTCTTGATACAAATTTTTGTGGTGATCGAGTCTTTTCAAAACTTAATCCAATTACTTTCTTATTTTCTAATCAGAACTTCACATGAGTTTTTACTTACTGTTCTCCCCCTTTATTTCTAAAAAAGGGTATCATTTTCTAATAGGGTATATCCTCTTGTTTTTTGTATAGGATGTCATGTACCTCATTTTGTACATCGAAACACTGCTTCTTCGGATGTCGATGTGCTACTAGAACACTGCGCAATTGAAGCTCATCTTTATTCTTCAAACAACCCTTGGTTCTGTCCATCGATTCTCTTCGATCTCTAACTAGGATATCAATTTGTTTTTATATCTTCAACCTTGACATCTGTATTTTCCTCTAAAGTTTGTCTGAGACAACTTTATACTATGCTTGTCACATGATTTCCATTCTTTTTGCAACAATCAAATTTACTCATGTTCACTTGTTCATTCTTTGGTATCCACATCTGTGAGTGTCCTGGTTTCTTGAGCTTTGTTTTCTGATCATTTATTATTGCAGTTTCTTTTTTCTTCCATGTTTCATTTATTCCTGGGTTTTTCCTTCTTCTTATTTTGATTATTTTTATTGTCTTCAACTTCAGGGTCCTCCTTGGGATAGGGACACTTGGATGCAAAATGACCAACTTTGTCACAGTTAAAACATTTGAAAAGAAGCTTGCCTTTGTACTTCCCTGATCCTTTCTTAAGTTTTCTAATGAAATTGGCTTCTTCTTGTTGTTCTAGTGTTGAAGATTCATTTTCAACGTCACTATTATGTGCACTAGAAGATTCTTTATCATTGTTTTGAGAATATTCCTTATTAGAATTTTTTTCCCCCAAACTCCTATTATTAACTTCATCAATTTTAGGAGCAATATTTTCCTCATCTTTCTTATTTGGTACTTTTGATTTTATTTTCCATATCTTCTTATTTACTCTTGTTGTCATATTGTATGAAGCATTTCTTATTAACTATTTTCTTGAGTTCCAACAATTATAG
>ML787732.1:200555-230661 GCA_009831015.1 Picea engelmannii
TTATTTATATTTTCATGATTTATTCTCTTTTAATCATGACTGTGAATCGGTTTATTCTTCGACCATCACTCCTCTTTGATTAATCAATCTTAATTATTGCTTATTTATTTTTGTGTGAAGGATTTCCATAAATTGATCACAATCATGGATCAATTCAATCCTTTAAACTCGCTCCCTAATCTCTATTATATTTACAGAGACTAGATTCTGTGAAGGCTCTTCCTTCAAGCCATCACATATGACTGTGCCACAAGACCACGAGATTTACCAACTATAGCGATGTATAGTACAATGCTTATAGCATATATGACCAACGACATAGAACCACATGCTTACCAAATAAGAGACATACATTCTGTCCCTTTAAAAGTTTTTACCATATGACCAACAATGGTGACCTCACACTTAGGAAATTAGACCAAACGAGTGCTTTATTAAAATAACGGTCATGATTCGATCTCTGATGGGATGGCCGTCTAACAAAGTTTCAACATTTTTCCCATCAGGTCTTCGTGACTTACTACATTGAGAAATTACCAATTATCATATCGCCGATACAATTGAACGATTCACGTTTATCTCGCAGAGATACATCAACGGTCCACTTTAACCTTGCACTCATACTTTTACTGCAAAATCTGACGGCCATGATTTAATCATTCATTGAGATTGATGGCCACCATAATTTCGCCACTTTGACATTTAGGTCTTTGTTACGTCCAACCTTTCAAAACTCTCTATTCAATTCTCCCGAAGTGATGTAGCTTTTCTTACGTCACCTGTTGACATGGTCACGAGCCAATTTCCTCTTTGACACTTGTCATTTTCTGGTTATACCATGTGTACATGTTGATGTGGTGTTCCATGCATCCTTGTTGATGAGGTTTGCTGACATAGTCTGTCAATGTGTTGTCCTTCCTTGACTTCATTAATATTCTGCCACGTGCCTGCCCTCCAACCAATAGCTATATCTTCAGTATTTCAGATTTCGTGATTTCGAGATCCTTGAGTCGTTGTTACTCCAAATTATCTGATTCCAGAGTTCTGAAGGAACTCACAGCTAACTGCAGTGCAACTTCTCCCAGATCCAACGGTCCTCGTACCTTTGTGATCTGACAGCCCAGAGCTTATCGAGATTTTGCGTTTCGCGAGTTTGGAGGACTACTCACCTCCCTTCTTCCATTCCTAATTTCCTGATATCTGATTTCTCGATATACGTTTACGTTGGATCGACGGTCCATGACCCTCAATGATCCAATGGTCCAGATGATATCGCGATTTTGTGTTTCGCGAGTTCATGCATCACTGTCTTTGACTTTATTGATCTGCGAGTTAGCAAAATTCCAATCACTTTCCATGTGTCCTCTTGATCCAATAGATCAGATCATTTCACTGCTTTGGAGTGTTAACTATCTCATGGGCTTATCCTCCTTGCAGCTCCATTGGATCCGACGACTGACAGGGTATTCTTGAAGAAGATCAACGGTCATGATATTTCAATGGTCCTCAATCCCACGGTCACTCAAATGACCGACGTGCTTTGTATCAGATGATCAACATGGCCAAACTCTTGATCGGACGACTGCTGAGCTTCTCATTCTGATCGGACGACTATTGAGGCTTCTCGGATTTTATGCACATTGATCAATTGTTCAGTATTTTCACTGATCCCGACGACATCTCTACAATTCGTTCTTCCTTCTGAACTTTTGATCATTGAATCAATGTTGATCCTATTGTGATCAACAATAGTCACAGATTTCATCTCTGTGCAATGTGCTATTCCTTCTGAGCTTTTGATCTTTCGATTATTCGCTTCTCCTATTCACTCTTTTGATCTCTGCACACTGTTTGACATATTTTGCTTAACTGATATATTGTTGACATCAATGACAATCTTATTTGTCATTTAACAACAGATCATCACGTTGACTGTTGACATCAATGACAATATTAGATGTGGTTATTCATCATTAAAATTAGATCATCACATCGACTGTTGACATCAATGCCAATATTTCTAGCAAGAGCATGATCATGCAGTGAATAACATGATGAGGCATGTGAAGGGGGTAAAAGCATGAAATTTTTGGCTATGCAATGGAATGTTGTAATTTGGGGAGAGAATATATGTCTCTAAGTAATCCATCCTCAAGAGGGAACTCGTGAATGAATTCCACGAATCGCCCTGGGCTGGCTATCTAGGACAACAAAGAACGATGGAATTGTTAGAGAGAGGATACTTTTGGGAGTATATGAAGCAGGGTGTGGAGGAGTATGTTCACACTTGCCTTATATGTTAGTAGGATAAGACAAACACCACAATGAGAGAAGGTTTGTTGCAACCTTTATTGATTCCAAACAGATTGTGGATGAGTGTCTCGGTGGACTTCATCACATAGCTTCCGATGGTGTAGGGTGTTGAAATTACTAAGACAACTGAGAGGGGGGGAGGGGTGAATTAGTTGTTATTGTGCTTAAACAATTTTAAGTCTATTAATACATTCTTAATCTTTCTTCAAGTGATCATCAACATTATACATCATATGGACAATAAAAGTAATGAGCATTAGTCACACATAAGGTATACACAGAAATAGATTTTCACGAGGAAACCCATAAAGGGAGAAAACCTCTTCTTCTTCGAAATGATAGGCAGTATTTTAAGTTTTGTACATCATCTATAATTGAGCACCAACTCAATGTGAGGATGCTACCTTTGTTTTACAAGCTGCAACTTGTTTGAGAGCACCAACTCTCTGGTTTCTCTAGCACCCACTAGAAGGAAGCACCAACTCCCTTAATGTTCCAGCACCAACTGGATGGAAGCACCAACTTCCAGTTACACAGGCTCCAACCTATATAACAAAGAACACTTGTTCTCCCTTGCACCACCCTACCACCCTAGTTTCTCTGGATGCAACCAGATGGAAGCTACAACTCCCTTTGTTCAAGCTCCCACTTGAACCTCTGAGGACAAAAATCCTCCCTAGGACCTCCCAACCACCCTAGAATATAAATGAATAATTAAACAACCAACTACACAGATAAATCGATTCTTACCACTTCTTATTTGTTCTGTAAATCTGGTCTTCTTCTAACTGTTCTGCAATTCTTCTCTTCCTTTGTCTGTTCTGCAAATCTGCTCTGCTTCAACTTGTTCTGTCATTCTTCTCTGCTTCAAGTCTTTTCCTCGTCTCTTACTCTTCTCTGAGTTTTATCTCACACTGTGCATATTTTCAGTCTCACACTGCGCATATTTTCAGTCTCACACTGCGCATCCTGTGATTTTCCCTTTCTTACAGTTTAATTCATTTTTCGTCCAGAACAACCAACCACGCACAGTCTGTGTATTTTTCTTTTATGCACCACGCCCACAACAGTTACACTTCGCATCTTCTTAGGAAAAAGAAAACCGTCTAAGCAACTGAAACACCAACCGATCAGGAATCATGAATCAGTTTTGCTAACTGATTTGTAACTGATGAATTAACTGTGAGAGAGAATAGTTGCCCTCCGATCATATTCAATTTTATCTGCACCGTTGGATGAAATTTATTAATCTTTCCTTTAAATCGGGTTTCGGCATTTCGACATTCCTGTGGCCAAGTGTCTCGACACTTCATGTCGTGATCTCCAAAACTCCGATGTAGATCTTTTTTGCACTAGCTCCTTTCTCTATATGACCATGGTCATGACCAAGCGCTTATGCATAAAGTGATTTTCGCAAATTCGCATTTTGTGAATCTGGAGATGAGGCATATCGATTCTCCAAGTCACGATCCCTGAAACTCTGAAATGGAGCTTATCTTAACTGACTCCTTCCCTTCTCGTGACCACCGACAGTGACCATAGGCTATGCCAACAGGCGCTTCATATTTCACAAGTTTATAAACTTCATTGAGTCTGATCGACGGTTGAAATTTCCATAGATCCGACGGTCCAGATCTTATTGTGATCTTGCATCTCGCGAGTTTCCACACCATGCTCCATTGACTCCAAGTTAGCGACTTGTCCTATGATTCGACGATCCAGATCTGATCTTAATTCAATGGCTTAGATCATATCACGATTTCGCATCTCGCGAATTTCCACACCATGATCCGTTGACTCCAAGTCAACGACTTGTCCTATGATTCGACGGTCTAGATCTGATCTTAATCTGACGACTGCGATTAAAACGCGATTTCGCATATCGTGATTTCGGTGGTTATATTTCTTGCCTCTCCAAGTTGCGAGTCACGAAACTCCGAAATGGAGTTGGATCAACGGTCCAGATCACACCTTGATATGATGGCTGCGATTAAATCGCGATTTCGCATATCGCGATTTCGATGGTTATATTTCTTACCTCTCCAAGTCGCGAGTCACGAAACTCTGAAATGGAGTCAGATCAACGGTCCAGATCACACCTTGATCTGACGACTGCGATTAAATCGTGATTTCGCATATCGCGAATTCGATGGTTATGTTTCTTGCCTCTCCAAGTCGTGAGTCATGAAACCCCGAAATGGCGTGGGATCAATAGTCTCGATCAACACTTGATCTGATGGTCATCGGGAATTGTAAATGGGACCCAACGATCAGAAATGTTGCTTCTCCTCCCGAGCAGTCCTGATCAACACTTGATCTGACGGTCATCGAGAATTGTAAATGGGATCCAACAATCATAAATGTTGCTTCTCCTCCCGAGATTACTTTGTTCCGCTTACTCTGATCTTTCCATCGATGATCTGCCAACAATCCTCTACACTATCTCTTCTGAGCTTATTCGAATCTTCTCTACAACATCTTCTCATAATGCCCATCTATTACATACTTTCTGTACTCATGCCATCTTCACTGTTGTACTTTCCATCAATGACAAGTATACAAGCATGCGTTGTCTGTTAAATATTTTCCAACATAGGGATACAACGAGATTTTTGTTTTGGTGGAACAATTCTCCAAGTATGTTGTCTTCATTGTGACAAATATGCCTTGTAGCACAAAAGAAGTTGCGAAGTTGTTTTCAAGCACATAGTGATGTATTGGGGTATTCCTTTGAACATTGTGTTGGAAAAGGATGCAAGGTTCATGAGTATGTTTTGGACAACATTGTTCAAGCTTGTGGGGATGAAGTTGTTAAATATTTCAGTCTACCATCCGCATACATATGGGAAGACTGAATGATTCAATGGACTTTTGTAGAACGAATTCTTGCATAACTATGTATAGGTGGATCAGATGAATTGGCCAGACTTGTTGGACATTTCCCAGTTCATATACAACCTACATAAGAGTTAAAAAATGGGCTATAATCCATTTGATTTGATGAACAAACAAAAAATCATAACTCCTCATTTTATGACACACAAATATTATGGGTTGGATATAGCTCGCACACACTTGAATAACGTTGTTAAAAAAATGAAGCAATGGGAAGATTGCAACAGACACAACATAAAATTCCAATTAGGAGAGTTTGTCTTACTCAATATGATTAGATATTGGTTCCCACCACCTAAATTGATGGATCCATCTCTCATGCATAGGTATGAGTGATCATTCAAAGTTATTGAGAGGATTGAAAACATCACCTACAGATTGCAGTTGTCATTCCACATGTGACATATTCACCCTGTCTTCTACATTATCCAATTGAAGTCATGCCAAAGAGACCCATATGACCCAAGTCGAGTTGAACCATCCAAAGCACCAACCATGGTTGCAGATAAGCCATAGTTAGAAGTAGAGAATATTTTTGCACATTGCATATTGGGATGAGGCAAAGGTCAAGTGTATGAGAAGTCTAGCCATTGGAAGGACAATCCCAACAAAGAGAACAATTGGGAAATATATGAGTCCTTATGGAAATATGCGGGCATGATTCAAGAGTTTGATAGAGATGGCTACAGATCACAAGTTGTATGGAATTTTTCTGGACGACAAAAAATTTAGTGGGTGAGGATGTAATTCCTTCTAGGGCACCCACCTAGCACCCACACACCTTGGGTAGATTCAACGACGGAACATACAAAGAGCACAATGAGGGAAGAAAATAGTTGGGAAAGAGCTTGTATTATGGGCATGGGTAGGAGCACCTTGGGGAACGATGGTGATGTGCAAGCCCAAGGGGGCACAAACCCTTCTTCTCTTGCAATGAAAAAAAAATTCTTGGATTTCATTTTGGTAAGGGTAGGGTAGCGTGAGATCACACTTTATTAGTGGTATCATCTACCCTTGGCAACATGGGTGCACCATAGAGGTTGAACAACCCCATCGTCACACCTATGGAGAGTCATGACAATCGACACAAGGAAGAGCATGAGGTAAAGGGAGTGTACCCAAGGATGGGGCGTGTCGGTCCAAGAGATGTGATGGTTGATGGGCGAACAAGTTCTTTTGGGTGCATTGGGATCACGGTGGGGCATGACAGTTAATTGAGTGTGAAGATTCGTGAAGGGGTGCGACACACCCCCAAAACATTATTTTTTGCACAAGTGACCCTTAGATTCCCTATAATAGCAAGGGAACACAAACAAATGATGAAAGAGAGAAAGTGAAGGCAAGAGAGATTGAACTCTGAGGCTGGGTGCACAAGTGCGGTGCACCTCATGCTGAGGCAAGGAGGAACAACATCGAGAAGTATTGGTGTGACAAAAACATGGGTCTAGATGTTTTTGATATATGAATCATAGTCATGAGACTCTACCCATATACACAATTGAGACAATAGTGCCCTCTTTGTAAAGATTTTTATTTTTATTTTTATTTTTTTTATTTTTTATTTTTTCGCAATATAATAAACAAAGTCGGGTATTAGGCACCATTGGTGTCGACCGCACTATAATTGTCTCTTGTGTTTCACATGTTTTATGTTGTATGCCAAATTGACTAAGTGTTAAATAATGTTAACAAATGTCTAATTATACAACTGAGTTGCATAGAGTAAGGATGAGAATCCCATAGCATTGAATAGAGTATGGGTATGCTCTAGTTGAAGAGGTGTAGTTAGGGTGAAGTATCCTTGTTTGAGCCAAGTTTCCAAGTGAGAACCATTGTGATGCCGCATGTCCACAAGATTCCAAGGTCGGACTTGGTCATGAATATTGAGGGCATGACATGTTCAACAAAACATGGTATAAGTTTGTTGTACACTACGACTTGTTATCCTCATTACAATTATACTCCTAAATAGCCACATCAGTGCATCGTTATTCACTTCAACCATTCCTTTAATGAGAACTATACTATCATTCTAAACTCATTCATAAACATTTGTGATACTTAATACCCTTCTAAGAAAGTGTGTATATCTTAAATAGTGATCCACCTTACATGCCTTCTTCTTCATATACCCACCAAATCCAAATAAGCCCAAAAGCCATAAAGTCGTAACATTGTTTTTTTATCCTTAAGAAACCTCTTAGCTTCACACAGAATGAGCCAAGAAAAAAAATAAATAAAAGGGAAACAAAGAGTTCCCTCCACTTTGAGAGAGTTAATAAGAAATAATAATGAATAAGTTTCAACAAAATTAATTTTATAAGAGAGATTATCTTCCTTTTAACTTTGAATAAATTATTATAGCAAAGGGGGAATTCACATCACAACTACCATTTGTAGGAAATAAGATAAACAAAGCATCATATGAAACTTTTCAAAAAGAAAAACTCTGCATGTGAGAAGTGAACAAACTCCTCTAACCAAAACATGGAATGCTAACATATCAAATAACCCCATCCCCCAACAAAACACATTGAATACATGTACGATGCTATTCTCACATGTGTTTAACACACACATAAAGTGAATCCCAACATGTTGGACACATGACATGAAAAATCAAATTCAGACAACACAAAAAATCAAATAAAGAGGAGGTATTGCCCCATTTTAATCACATTTCTTTCATAAAAACCCTAAGAGGAGATCCTCAATATTTCTTGTGTTTGGTGCATCTTCATATCTATATTTTATTATTGAAATATATATAAAAGGTGAATTTGAATTTTATCCATGTCATTCTTTGTTCACAACATGTAACATGAATGTTTGATTACAAAAATGATATCGTAGCCAATATATTTCCTTAATGATCAAAATAAAGGTCCAAGACACAATTTTAAGTCTAAGATAGAGAGTAACTAGTACTATTTGGTGAAAGAGATAAGAGCATTTGTCTTCAAGATATTGACATGTTATGTTAAGAACCAAGGACTGAATACAAAATCACCACAACAGATATACAAGAACAATATGGAAAATCTCCTCTATTACCATCAAACCCTTGAGGTAGGGCAATACTGTACAATGGATCCTATTATGGAAGAGATCCTCTCCTGTTCACTTGCCTCTTCGAGGGGGAATCCTCCTATTTAGATACAACTCACAATACAATAATTTTCTTTATGTTCCATTACATTGCTTGAACCCCTTTATATAGTGCTACCATCACCTAAGAACATTCTAGAGGAGGAATCTTCTAGAAGTAGAACCTTCTAAGAAGTCCTGTTACATTTATTATATCTAATTACCCATTTATTATATCTAACTACCATAATTGGTCTTATTTAATAATATAGTGGACCTAGTCCACCTTACATTGAACAACCTCCACTATTATCACTATGGGCCCTCTGGGTCCCCCCACTACCTCTCTAGCTACCTTACATTCCATCCCCCTTATGAAAGCATTGTCCTTAATGCTTGATGTACAACCATATACCAGGGTCCCATTGAGAAATGGAAGCCACCATGTTGAAGTAGTCCAACCACCATTGTAAAATAGGGTCCCATTGTTACCCATGATTTTGGTCATCATGATGGTGTATTAATGATGGTGTACTCAAGCTCTTCATAAGAACTTTCTCCTGAGAAAAGTTACTTTCATCTCTTCCTAGAAAACTCACTTTTGAAGAAGGTTCGCAGGCTGCTAGTATACCAGGGTGCGAGAATGACCCATTCTCGCAGGATGCCTTAAGCCAGGGTGTGAACTTCTCGCACTGTGTTGAATAGCTAGGGTGGGAACTCGTCCTAAAGCATGGAAAAAAATGAATTCTCGATGGTTCTAGAAGGGAATCTTCTAGAAGAATGGGTTGGCATTCGAATGGTTATCCTTGTTCTGGATTACCTGATATTGTGGGATCATTCTTATCTAATTAACCATCTCATTCTCTCCTATATATTGAGGAAATTCTCATGGAAAAGGTTAAGCAAGATTCATTGGAGAATTGGTGAAAGAATTGTGTGAAGGACTTAGCTTGAACAGTAGCTTGAAGACCTTAGCAAGTCCATCAAGAGGTTTTGATCTTCTTCATACAAGGATTGAGAAAGTGTGTGTGTTGGATCCAAGAGCCATCGAAAGGAAGCTTGCGACATCAAGGCAACTAGGTTGTAATCTTTACTTTCAATTAATCTGATACAGTGGCATGTCTCTTTCCCATAAAGCTATTCTCACTTTATTGTGTAATTCCTTGATCATACACATAAGTTGACAGTTGAATATATTTTGCTATCTTCACTTTGGTTGGTTTGTGTTGTCTTGGTCTTGACCTCACGAGAGCACCAGAGCAAAGCGGGAGCAACAAAGACCCTGGGAAGCGATATTAAGGTATGTTACTTGTTCCTTCCTACTAGCTAATTCAATGGTCAAAAATTAGGGAAAGAGTCATGTCCTATCCTATTTTTTTCTAGATCCAGGTGGATCTAGGGAGATCTATTAGTGTCTTCACCTACCAATTAGTCCGATAACACCCATGTCCAAGTGCTCATGTGAACTCCACACGGAAGATATCAACACCCAATAACCAACTGAAAATGATGCTCGCAATACTCACACCTATCATGTGGATCCAAATAAGAATATCCAGCCACATAGTGGGAAAAGGTCAACACTGAATCTGGAAGGAATAATACCATTGTAGAATATGAAGTCTGGATGCTGGTAATCATAACTAGCTCTTGATGTGGGACATTGATGTTCTCTACAGAAGGTGGACTAGAGTCATCAAATAAAATATGGAAGTGGTTCTCATCCCAAAAATGAAAACTATCCATATACCAATCATCACAATCGACCTCAAAATCATGCCAAACATATATTTATTGATTATATTCATCCCTCAGGTATTCCATAAGAAATCTCTCCTGCATGTTATCCACAGAATCTTGAATACTACGAAAACTATCATTGAGGCCATCTGCAAGGTCATGCAATCTAGCTTCCAATGTGTCATACAATTGAGATTTGAATGCTTCAGTGATTTGTAGAATTTATTTGAGGGTTTGAGAGGAAATATCCATATGAGCACCCTATTAACTCTTTGGTCTTGTAGCTGTCATGAAAAAACCCAAAAAACAGAACAAAAATTTATGACAGAGAATTGCGTCTTTTTCTGGAAAAACCCTAAAAACTGTTGAATTTAAAATGCTCATAATTTCACTTCCCAGAATCCGTTTCGGTTGATTTGTTTTTTGAAAATCGGTGAAATTGTGATAGGAACTCAGATTTGTAATTTGTTTGGACAAATTTGGCCTCCAGCTGCTATAGAAATAAAAAAAAATCGCGCCGCCGTCCATGGAAAAAACCGTGAAAATTTCCATATTTTAAAACTTCAATATATTGACTTCCCAAACTCCGTTTCAGATGATTTTATTTTTTAAATTGGGTGTTTTTCTGAGAGGAAATTAGATCTACAACCTGTGTCTACAAATTTTGCACAGAAATATACCAAAAAATTCTGGAATGTCGCGACCCTCTTTGTTTCTTCTTCGAAAAAAATACTGCAAAAATAAAAAATATTTGCCCACAATGTCTGCCAAGGAAAGTGCTCTGATACCACTTGTTAAGAACTAAAGACTGAATACAAAATCACCACAACAAATATACAAGAACAATATGAAAAATATCTTGTATTACTATCAAACCCTTGAGGTAGAGAAACACCGTACAATGGATCCTATTATGGAAGGGATCCTCTCCTGTTCACTTGCCTCTTTGAGAGGGCATCCTCCTATTGAGATACAACTCACAATACAACAATACTCTTCATGTCCCATTACATTGCTTGAACCCCTTTATATAGTTCTACCATCACCTAAGAACATTCTAGAGGATGAATCTTCTAGAACTTGAACCTTCTAAGAAGTCATTTTACATTTATTATATCTAATTACCCATTTATTATATCTAACTACCATAGTGGGTCTTATTTAATAACATAGTGGACCTAGTCCACCTTACATTGAAGAGATATAATAAATGTAAGAGGACTTCTTAGAGGGTTCTACTTCTAGAAGATTCCTCCTCTAGAATGTAGAACCTTCTAAGAAGTCCTCTTACATTTATTATATCTAATTACCCATTTATTATATCTAACTACCATAGTGGGTCTTATTTAATAATATAGTGGACCTAGTCCACCTTACATTGAATGGCCTCCACTATTATCACTATGGGCCCTTTGCCCCCTCCCCCACTACCTCTCTAGCTACCTTAGATGTTATGTGGCTTTGACAACATCAAGACTAGCAACACTGGGTAGGTAAAATGTTGTCTTTGTACTACACACTTGATTCTCTAAAGAACATGTGTAACTACTATATGGTTGATATGTTTGTAACTATAACTTACTTGTATTTCCAATTTTTATGAAGGTTGTTAGTGCACTATGGGTCTATTAACATTTGTAGATATTTTTGGATCGCAGAGAAATCAATATTGATCATACCATTAAGGTGGAATCAATATTTGATCAAGGAAACTTGAGAAAGCTTACTATGGTGAAGTTTGAGCATTAACTTCCTTTCAAGAGGTCAATGCTTCCTTATGCTTCGTGTAAGGGTGTGTACCACTTGAATTGACTTAATGACAATGATGGCTCCACTAATCAATGACCTCCTTTATAGAGCCTGTCGACCACTTCTTCAAGGAATTGAACTTTGGTGGGGGATATAACATTATCCTGTTGTCACCAACCTAGTTATCCTCTTGCTTCATGAGGTAACAAGTCCAGTCTCATGGTAAGTGTCACTTTAATATTTGAATCATTTGAGCATGCTTCAAAGAGTCTTGTCTTGATTATGGAACATTTGCTTGGAAATTATATATTTTTCCTTATTTCACCTTGGTGGTTGACATGGTATCCTAGTAAGTTGGTTACCCTCGGGAAAATGGGTTGCTACTGGGGGGTCTCCTTGAAGGTTCATCATACCATTTCCACTAATACTTACCACATTCCACACTTCTTCCCCTCCATTTCCTCATCTTTTGGGTTTCTGGGCTCATTGACCCCAAGAGGGGCTTGTACCTTATTTCGTGGGAACAAGGGGTTGAATGCCCAGAGGCGTTGCATCTAGCACTGTAAAAATAAAGAGAAATAATTTATCCTTCTATATGCCCACCCTAAGGTCCTAATATCCATGAAACACTTCTCCATAAAAATGAAGGACCTTTAAAAATAAAATAAACAAAAGGTGTCCCGCTTGATGAGGGAATGCATTGTGGCATCCTCTAATTTCTAGTCAATATGGAATTAAATGTGTCTTAACTTCAAGTGGATTTGTGGTTATCTTTTTCTTTCCATTTCACATAACACTCAATGTTCATACCATAAAAAAATAAATGAAAATAAAGGGTTTGGAAAAATGTTGCATTAAAAATAAAGGGATGCAACACACCCTCTCTAAAGGCACCCATAAATGAGACAATATGAGCCCTTGATATGTTAATAACCCCATGCCCAAGAGTAATTCCTCCAATCCACCTCATACAAATTACATGGTCTAGAGAGGGTATTCTTGGGAAAATTCCTTGACTTGGGGATTGGCCTACCCAATAAGGCATCATGATGACACCTCTCCCATACCTAAATTTGGAAAAGTTTATAAGGTCTTTGAGCATTTGTTTAATTTGAAAGCGAGGAATTAGTTCACTTGTTAGAGTGGTTATTTTATTAAATGTGGCTTACTTGGAATGATTCACATGAATTATGGACCCTTGGAGGGCGTATTGTTTTGTCTTTGCATGACCTTTCCTGGTGAAAGTCATTCATGAAGGGACTAAGCCACTTGGACCTTCATAAGGGCATGAAATCCCATTGGATGGATGTTACGGCCCACACATTGGAGGCCTATGATGATGAATGTTTCACCTTGGATGACGTCTCTAGCACATGAACAAGACCCAGAACCATGAAGAGGAGATGACATCACCCTCCTATGCCCAAACGTGCCTCTCTTGCAGCGTGACATCACACATTGAGGATATTGTTGGGTGTAATTTGTGTACTTGGTGGTGTTGTGGGGTTGTGACCCCACACTTTTTCTTGATTTGGGGGATGATATGGCAAGTCATTTTCATTTGAACATAACTCACTTGTGAGGGTTGTCCCTCTCCAAGGAAAATCTTGGCCTCTTTATTTTCTCTTGTGCATTGTGGAAAAAGACTTCTCTTTGGCATTTTGGAGCAAACATATTTGTCTTGAGGCTTTATCTTAGATGAATGTTGATGATATTTGGTAAAAAATAGGGTTTGACATATGTCTTCTTGGATTTTGTGAGTATATTTTTGCAATTGTTTATCTTTGTTCAAGGATTTTAAATTATAAACCCTAGGAGAAGTACAAAGGTGTACACCCTCCACTAGAGATATTTCCTTGTTTGTCTTAGAATTGTTTAATATTTGATATAGGAAGAAGAAGGGCCTACACCCCTGATGCAAAGGATTGTATAGGATTGATATTCTAGGAAGTAAGAGGGTTTACACCCTTATAATATATTTCCCTAGTTCAATTTAAATCACTAGAAAATCTTGAGGAAAGGAGGACGACTTGGTTTTGTATGGTTTCAAAACCAATGTTCAAGTTGGCCCTCTCTCTTGATATTTTTTTCTATTATTTGACTCCATTTCCCAAGGATAAATTGTCTTAATTGTATTGGAGAACATAAATTATTGCATTAGAATACGTGAAAATTACACTTTTGTAATCTTTCATTTTGGGGATGAATTGTGCTCACTTCAAGATATCTTTGTACACTAAGGCGTCTTGATTTGTGCACATTCTATAGCTGTTGTAATTAATTAAATTATACAACCATTAGAGTTGTAGAAAAAATCCTCTTAAAGTCTGTTTTACTCACTTTTCTTATCGCAAAAAATTGCTTGTGAATACTTGAAATTGATATACTTGGAAAGAGCTATAAATTGGTCTATTTACTTGCTAATTTATGTGGTTAGAACTTGCTTCGGTAGAAAAATTTTTCTACAACCATTGGGTTGTCATATTTTTTATTGATAACACTTGGTTTACATCCCTTTCAACCATCAAAATTGTTGTTTGAATAATGGAATGTTATCTACTAATCAAGGGATTTTATTTCAAACTATTACTTGCTGATTTTGACGGTGAAATATTGCAGTTGTTACATTTCATTATTATTGGTATTAATTACAGTGTGCTGCAATTTTAGGACAACAAGCTTATCTTGTTGATCCTATAGTGTTTTTGGGTTTTATTTCATGTTATTTGATCTTGGGATTGTTCCGTTGACATTGTTTGTTGAAGGTCTTGATCAAACTTACCTCTCTCACCTTCTCAAGTCATGTTTTTCAATCCCTAAGCACTAGACTCATGCTGTGACCTATAGGGATTTTCCTTTCGACTTCTTGATTTCCCCCCTCTTTCCTCCTAGGGTCACCTGGGACTCCTCCCTTGTGGTAAGTTATTTCATCACTAAAAGAGGGGAGCGTTTATCTAAGGTGACAATGGGTAAATGCTCCCAAGTTGTTACAAATTGCTGGGTTGAGGTTAACTTTGCTTAATCTACACATCATGTGATAACATTTTTGCGTCGTTGCCGGGGAGGATTTTGAATCCTTTTTGAGCTCAAAATGACATTGGCAAGATTTTCCCACAAATCCTTTGCCCCAAGCTTTATGGCACAATTGAAGTGTTATTTTAGATAATTGAGTTATGGCACCATGGGACTTTCACCACTCTCAAGATGAGCCATTGTTCAGAACTTATCCTATCAGAAGGAAAATTTTGCAGATGGAAGAGAAAAAAGTTGTTGATGAAGCTATTGAGTGCATGATGAGCCTTATGAAGGAGTTCCTTCAAGAATATAATGAAGAAAAACTTGGTGAAGCACCTCTTACCGAAGAGAATGCCCTTCCAGATGATGAAATGCTTGAAGAACAAATATATCAAGAAATTTTCCAAGAATATCCCAATGAATTTTCTCATGCTAAAGGACTGTATGGGACAGTGGTGTCTATTTTCCCTCTTGAAGAAGATGAAGTTGTCAAACCTTGCGAAAAATTAATAAGTTCCAATGATGCAGGTAAATTCATTGAGCATCCCTTAGATATAGTTAACAATCATATTGATTATTTCATATGTGCCCGAAAGTGTAGATGGGATATTGGTTGTTTTGGTTTTGATGGAGATCCCATCTACGACATTGAGGGAAGCTTCCAGACAAATAATGTGGAAATATTTCCTTTGGAAGATTGCTTTCCATACACAGATGATCTAGATATTTGGCATCCAAATAATGATAGGATCATTGATTTTTTTCATCCATCCGAGGATGAATTGTCACAACATACTCATGATGATGTTTAATCATACCTTGGGGGATGTGATTCCATTAGTTTTGAGCACTTATATTTGTTATATGACGAATATTTTCAATCACTTTCTTGCTCAAATTTTAATGAATGTAAGGTCATGGATAACTTGGAGCAACCAAAGACTCACACTACAAAGTGACAATATTTTCATTGTGGGGATTCTTGCAGGTATTTGTGGACAAAGAGAAACATATTTTGAGTGTGAAGAATTGTTTTTTCTCTAGATCTAAGCTTGTCCCTTATCTGGTATTTTCCTCTATGGGAAATAATATATTCTTCTTGGGATCTCTCATCTTCTCTTAACCTTCAAGGAACATTTGTGTCCTAACTGAGGACACATATGAGGCATTTCCAATATCTAGTATCATTATTCAAAGATGGATGAATCAACCTTATGGCTATTCTTTCTAGCAAGATTGTCTCCCTCCCACCCACCTCCATGAGTTGCTTTCTATGATTGATCACATGCTTATTTATTCTCATGATTATTATGTGCTTGAATTATCTTTATTGTATTACATAATTAAGCATAGGGGGAGATACCTTGATGGGATGATAAATTGGTTTCATTGGTTGTACGATTTCACCTGACATCTTTAGGACCTGATTTCCATGGGCCTTGAGACCCAAGTAAGTAGGTAGGTCATTTGCTTTTCTGCATTGCATTTGTGTTTTCATGTCATCGTAAGGTAGTTTCATTTCATATGATTTTATTTACATATTTATTTTCTTGCATTTATTCATAGTTGTTGTGATGCATTTGTATGGATCATTACATGCTAGTTAGAAGTTTTTGAAAAAATGATTTTTTTTTTTTGTCAATTTTGAATTTTTGAATTTTTGCTTTTATGAATAAAGGGGTGAGATATCCACCCTCTGATACTCTAATGTTTTTCTTGAGTGTGTGTAGGAAAAATTCATACCAAGAGATGATGAGGTTCTCATGTGCTCTACGATGAGCACATGTCCCCATGTAGAAGCCAAATGTTACCCCCCCAACCTAAAGGTAACTAAGGAGATGATGTCGTGAGGCCTGCAGGTAGCATACATGGAGTGTTGTGATCCATATTGATCAGTAGATACCACATTAAGTATACATAGACCCTCCTCTCCACCATGTATCACCACTCATCATCACAACATAACAGTGACTTCCATACTAGCTTGGCCCCCAAAGGGCATTAGGTCTTGCTTCATGAGGTAACAAGTCCAGTATCACGGTAAGTGTCACTTTAATATTTGAAGCATTTGAGGATGTTGCAAAGAGTCCTGTCTTGATTATGGAATATTTTCTTGACAATTATATATTTTTCCTTATTTCACCTTGGTGGTTGACATGGTATCCTAATAAGTTGGTCACCCTCAGGAAAAGGGGTTACTATTGGGGGGTCTCCTTGAGGGGTCATCGTCCCATTCCTTCTCATAGTTACCACTTTCCACACTTCTTCCACTCCATTTCCTCATCTTTTGGGTTTTTTGGTTCATTGACCCTAAGAGGGGCTTGTACCTTATTTCATGGGAAGAAGGGGCCGAAGGCATAGAGGTGTTGCAACTAGCACTGTTAAAATCAAGAGCCATAATTTATCCTTCTAGATTATTGCCCTAAGGTCCTGAGAGCCATGAAACTCTTCTCCATAAAAATGAATGACCTTTAAAAGGAAAATAAATAAAAGGTGTCCTGCTTGATGGGGGAATGCATTTTGATGTCCTTTAATTTCCAGTGTATATGACACTCAATTTGTTTTAAATTCAAGTGGCATTGTAGTGTTTTTTTTGTTTCCATTACACATAGCACTCAACGTTTAGACCATAAAAAAGAAAGGAAAATAAAGGGATTAGAAAAATGTTGCATTACAAACGAAGGGATGTGACACACTCTCCACAAAGGAAGCCATAAACGAGACAATATGAGCCCTTGATATGTCAAGAACCCCATGCTCAAGATTATTTTCCCAAATCCACCTCATACCAATTACATGGTCTATAGAGGGTCTTCTTGGGAAACATTCCTTGACTTGGAGATTGGCCTACCCAATAGGGCACCATGACACCTGTCCCATATCTAAATTTGGAAAATTTTATAAGGCCTTTGCGCATTTGTTTAATTTGAAAGGGGGGACCTAATGCACTTGTTTGGGTGGTTCATTTATTAAATGTGGCTTACATGGCACAATTCATGTGACTTGTGGACCCTTGGAGGGCGTATTTTCTTGTCTTTGCAGGACCTTTCCTGATGAAATTCATTCATGAAGGGACTAAGACACTTGGACCTTCATAGGGGCATGAAATCCCATTGGATGGATGTTGCACCCCACACATTGGAGTTATATGATGGTGAAYGTTACACCTTGGATGACGTCTCTAACACATGAATGAGACCCAKAACCATGAAGAGGAGATGAMATCACTCTCMTATGCCMAAACATCCCTCTATTGCAGCATGATTCCACACATTGAGGAGATCGTTGGGTGTATTTTGTGCAGTTGTYGGTGTTGTGGGCTTACGACCCCACACTTTTGCTTGATTTGGGGGATGATGTGTCACATTTATAGCATGGCATCCTATCCTTTGGAGGCTTACCTTCACACGTGTCACCTTRGAGAAGAGTCTTGTGGGCTTACATGCCATTATTTTTTCATTTTTCATCAGATTGTAGCCTATGTGGGAAAAAAGAGMAAATCCTTTTTTCCAATTAAGCATTGTAACTTTGGTTTTGACCTAAAATTAAGGATTTGATTGTAAATATGGACAAACATGACTTGGTTTTTCCTCTATAAATAGAGGTAAGTCATTTTCATTTGAACATAACTTACTTAGGAGGGTTCTCCTTCTCTAAGGAAAATTTCAACCTCTTTATTTTCTCTTCTGCATTGTAGAAAGAGGCTTGTCTTTGGCATTTTGGAGAAAATAATAGGGTTTGACATCTATCTTCTTGGATTTTGTGAGTATATTTCTGCAATTTCTTATCTTTGTTCAAGGATTTTAAATTTTAAACCCTAGGAGAAGTACAAAGGTGTACACTCTCCATTAGAGATATTTCATTGTTTGGATTGGAAATTTTCAATCTTTTCTATATGAAGTAGAAGGGACTACACCCTTGTTGCAAAGACTTGGAAAGGGTTGATCTTCTAGGAAGTAAGAGGGTTTACACCCCTAGAAGATCTTTTGCTAGTTCAAGTTAAATCACTAGAACATATTGAGGAAATGAGGACGACTTGGTTTTGTAAGGGTTCAAAGCCAAGGTTCAAGTTGGCTCTCCCTCTTGATATTTTAGCTATTATTTGACTCCATTTCCCGAGGATAAATTGTCTTAGTTGCATTGGAGAATGTAAATTGTTGCATTGGAATACTTGAAAATTACACTTTTGTAATCTATGATTTTGGGGATGAATTGTTCTCACTTCAAGCTATCTTTCTATGCTAAGGAGTCTTGATTTATGGTCATTCTATAGATGTTGTACTTAATTAAATGATACAACCATTAGGGTTGTCGCAAAAATCCTTTTAAAGTTAGTTTTACTCACTTTTCTTACCACATAAAAATTGCTTGTGAATACTTGAAATTGATATACTTGGAAAGAGCTATACATTTGCGTGTTTACTTGCTAATTTTTGTGGTTAGAACTTGTTTTTGTAGCAAAAATTTTCTACATCCATTGGGATGTCATATTTATTGCTGATAACACTTGGTTTACAACCCTTTCAACCATTAAAATTGTTGTTTGAGTATTGGAATGTTATCTACTAATAAAGGGATTTTATTTGAAACTGTTACTTGTTGATTTTGATGGTGAAATATTGCAACTGTTATGTTTCATCATTACTGGTATTAATTACAGTCTACTGCAATTTTAGGACAACAAGATTATCTTGTTGATCCTACAGTGTTTTGGGGTTTTATTTCATGTTATTTGATCTTGGGATTGTTGCACTAACATCATTTGTTGTAGGTATTGATCAAACTTACCTCTCTCACCTTCCCAAGTCATAATTTTTGAGCCCTAAGCACTCTCATACCATGACCTATAGGGGTTTGTTGGGCCCGTGATATGGTTAAATTAATGATGATAATTAGATCATTTTTGACTGATATTATATGTATATTTTACTATTTTGAAGAAGTTTTGAAGGATTCTTGTATCCAATCGCCATAACTTATACCAGGGAAAAATTGCAAGGCCATCCAGTACTCCGTCCGGTACTTCATCCGACACTATTATAAGAAACAAACTTAAATCTTAATTTTTGGGAGGATGCATTCAAATCATAAAAATATGGCACATGGGTTTTGTGCATAATATGCCCAATCAGGTCTCACGCAGGTCATTTCTTGAAATTATGAATGGATTGAGAGTAGTTCGTGGTTTTCAATTTGTCATCCAGTATTCCATCCAGCATTGCGTCTGACACTCCATCCTGCACTAAAACGGTGGGTGAGTTGGTGGTTGTTATATCGACGACCAGTGATGGGTAAATCAGAGACATGGGTTTTTCTTGTGCTCGTGGCCTCCAACTACTGAGATTTTGACAACTTGGATTGGGTTGTTATGTTGGGCATTTATTGGCTCACTTAGTTTCTAGAAGCCACTGACGGTTAAAACACATTAAATGTAATTTACTGTTTTTAGAGGAGGTCGACCCTTCCAATGGTCGACCTATCAGCTTGTAACCTCTATAAATACTACATCAGTGGTCAGACAAATAACTAAGCTATGGATTGTTAAGTTTAGAAGCTAACATTGTTTTTGATGTTTCAAGACATTTCCATAAACTTGTGTAAACTGTGTTTTTTAATTTAAATGATGAAATCATGTTTCTTGAGCTCGTGATTTACCATTGAGGAGTATCCACGACCCACTGGGGGGCCCACCAGTGGTCTGGGTGAATATTTAGTTAGTTTTCTTGTGAATTCGAGTAGTGTAATTGCTATTTCTTTTATTTTCCGTGCATGTGTTTTTATCCTTTTTTACTTACTGTGTAATTAATGTTTATTGTTTAATTGTTTCAGTTTCTTGTTGCGGGTTGCTTATGAAGGATAGTGTTAATATGCCATGTCTCTTTAATTAAATAGGAAACAAGATTAATCTTAAGCCACTAACCCCTGTGTGATTAGATGATAGTTAGAATTTATGCATGCTGAAATAGAGTTTAAAACATAGTTAAAACAAAGTAATTAGTTAATGGTTTCTTTGGCAAGGTTTCAATGGATGATTAGTTGTTAGCTTTGAATTTACTTTTCAATTATCTTATATAGTTTGCCCAGTTAGTTCTTAGTTTGCTTATCTTGTTATATGCTGAAATAGAAATAGGATTTGAGTTATGTTTTTAAGAGTATTTCCAATTGCAATTTAAATTGTTAAAATAGGATTAGTTTAATATACTTTATGCAATTTCCATTCTATATCTAGGTTGCAATTTTAATTCGAAGTTGATTATTGATTTTAGTTTTTAGTTATGAATCTCTCGTAGTATGAATTTGCTTACATTATCATAGAATGCAATTGAATTTAATAGAACAATGTTTCCATATTGTTGATGATTAATGCATGAAATGAAGAATCACATGGATTTGCAGGGTAGTTGATGTTTCTTCTATAATGACTAAGTTCTCATTAGATTGTCTGATTCACACCTTTCACTTTGCTATAGAAGTTAATATTGAGTTTATCCCTCTTGAGTTATTGTTAATTGTTAAATGCCATCATGATATCATAAGACACCAGAGACATAACCATCAACACTATATTTGAGTTTTCTTGCTTTCATAGATTAGAGGATAGTTTCCTTGCTTTTGTAGATTAGAGAATAGTCTTCTTGCTTTGGTAGATTAAAGAATAGTTTTCTGATCGTAGATTAAAGAGTAGCTGTTGATTACTTTTATTGTCATGATGCTTTTAATTTAGTAGATTAAGATTTCCTTTCGTAAATTAGAAGTAATTATGAAGTTTAAATTAAGAATAGAGTTCACTTGATTATTAGTTTGATTAATTGCTTATTGAGTAATTTTGATTAGTTAACTTGTTGTAGAAGTTATCATAGTTTAGTTAGTTGATTGCTTGCTCGTTTACTTTCTTTGATAGGGTAGTTTCTTGCTTATTTACTTGCTTTAATAGGATAGTTGCTTGCTTGTTCATTTACTTAATTGTTGTTGCTTATTGAATTTGAGTAGGTTAATTAAAGTAGATTGTATTTCTTATTGCTCATTAGATAGATTAAATAGATAGTTTGCTTTTGCTTATTGTAATGATTAAGTTAATTTTATTTTATTAGGTTTTTAATCTTCTTTCTTAGAACAATCCATCGATCCATTGTTCAAAAGTTACTTAGGATAAATAGTTTAAGTTTTGTTGATAGGGTTTGATCATTAATAGCCTTTGCTTGAATAGATTAGTTCTCAGATAGCCCATTTCCTTAGTTAGACTATACTACCTCTAGCCTTTCTGCCTTGGCACATATAGTGCTACAACTCTAATTTTACTTCCTTGGGCTATCCAACTACTATTGCAAGTTCATAGAGGGCTACTCCAATATTGATGCACCACTAACTAACTTGTTGAAAAAGGATAAGGCATGGAACTGGACAGAGAGGAGCAAGCCTACATTTGGAGAGATAAAATGAAAAATTTTCACCGCTCACGTGTTGAAGCTACCAAACTGTGATAAATCGTTGAAGTGAAGATGAATACATCATACTTTTCTATTGGAGAGTTTTTAACCTAGGAGAGACATCTGATTTCCTTTGAGAGCATAAATATCCAAGATCATGAACGTAGATACCTTGTTCATGATAAAGAGATGACTACAGTGGTACATTGTTTGCAGACTTGGAGGCACTACTTGTTTGGCAAACCATTTGTCATGAAGACAGACAACATTGCGACAAGTCACTTTACGATGTAGCCGAAGTTGTCACCCATGCAAGAAATGTGGCACGACTTTCTCACATAATTTGACATGATCATTGAGTATAGGCCAATCGGGATGAACAGTGTTGATGATGCCTTAAGCATAAAGGCACAAATTTCTACCCCATAGGAGGAGGACGAGTTTCCTACATAAGGGGGGAATCATATTCATGTCTTGGAAGAGTTGCATGAAATGATCAAGGAAGGGTTAGAGCTGAAGAACACACAGACCACACTAAGAGGGGGGGGGGTGTGAATTAGTGTGTGAAATATTCTAACTTTTTCTTCTTTCAATTTACCAGCTAAGAAATAATTGAACAGATTAATAACAATCAAATCATAATCACATTGAACACAAAGACACCAGATTTTTGTATAAGATTTTGTATAATAAATATGAACATAGTAATATGAATATATGTGAAAGAGGATTTTCTTTTAGCACCAACTAAATGTTTCAGAACCAACTAAAATGAGAAGCACCAACTCCTCAGAGAGCACCAACTCTCAACCAAGACCCAACTCGACGCAAGACCCAACTTACTACAAGACCCAGCTTGTTTATAGAACCCAGTATATCCAACTAGAGTTTATTCAACTCCAATAGTAGTGATCCATTATAGAATCAATTCTATCTTATGATCAGAGGTATATCATAAGACTCTCATCATCACATTTCATCTTCTCTATAATTCACATTTTCTTTCCTCTGATATCTTCTTGGAATCTGCTTTGGCTTTTGATCTTCTCTTCTGAAGTGCAAAGACACTTTCTTTTCACCACTTTTTCTCGTTTATATAATCTTCAAACTAGTGTGAAATTTAAAACAATGTGTCCCTTTATTTGAACCATTGTACCTTTTCATTTAAAATGATAATCTAAACTTTAATTAATATAATTTTTTTATTATTATTTATTCATATTTTCACGATTTATTCTCTTTTAATCATGATTGTGAATCGGTTTATTCTTCAACCATCACGCCTCTTTGATTAATCAATCTTAATTACTGCTTATTTATTTTACTGTGAAGGCTTTCCATAAATTGATCACAATCATGGATCAATTTAATCCTTTAAACTTGATCCCTAATCTCTGTTATATTTACAGAGACCAGATTCCGTGAAGGTGCTTCCTTCAAACTATCACATATGACCGTGCCACAAGACCACGAGCTTTACCAACTATAGCGATGTATAGTACAACACTTATAGCATATGGCCAACAACATAGAAACACGGTCTTACCAACTAAGCGACATACATTCTGTCCCTTTAAACCATTTTACCATATGACCAACAACGGTGACCTCATGCTTAGGAAATTAGACCAAATGAGCGCTTTATTAAAATAACAGTCATGATTCGATCTTTGATGGGATGTGCGTCTGACGAAGTTTCAACATTTTTCCCATTGGGTCTTCGTGACTTACTACATTGCAAAATTTTTGATTATGATATCGCCGATACAATCAGACGATTCACGTTTATCTCGCAGAGATACATCAATGGCCCACTTTAACCTTGCACTCATAATTTTATTGCAAAATATCACAACCATGATTTAATCATTCATTGATATGGATGGCCACCATAATTTCGTCACTTTGACATTTGGGTCTTCGTTATGTCCAACCTTTCAAAACTATCGATTCAATTCTCCCGAAGTGATGTAGGTTTGCTTACATCACTTGTTGACATGGTCACGAGCCAATTTCCTCTTTGACACTTGTCATTTTCTGGTTATTCCATGTGTACATTTTGACGTGGTCTTCCATGCATCCTTGTTGATGAGGTTCGCTGACATGGTATGTCAATGTGTCGTCTTTCCTTGACTTCGTTAATATTGTGCCATGTGCCTTCCATCCAACTGACAACTATATCTTTGATATTTCAGATTTCACGAGTTCGAGATCCTTGATTCGTTGTCACTCAAAATTATCTGAGTCCAGAGTTCCGAAGGAACTCACAGCTAACCACCATGCATCTTCTCCTAGATCTAACAATCCTCATACCTTTTTGATCTAATGGCCCAGAGCATATCGAGATTTCATGTTTCGCGAGTTTGGAGGACTACTCACCTCCCTTCTTCCATTCCTGATTTCTCGATATCCGCTTACATTGGATCGATGGTCCATGACCCTCTATGATCCAATGGTCTAGATCATATCGCAATTTCATGTTTCGCGAGTTCATGCAACACTGTCTTTGAATTTCTTGATCTTCAAGTCAACAAAATTCAAATCATTTTCCATGTGTCCTCTTAGTCCAATGGATCAGATCATTTCATTGCTTTGGAGTGTTAACTAACTCATGGGCTTATCCTCCTTGCATCTCCACTGGATCCAACGGCTGACGGGTATTCTTGAAGCAGATCAACGATCACGATATTTCAATGGTCCTCAAGCCTATGGTCACTCAAATGACTGATGTGCTTTGTATTAGATGATCAACATGGTCAGACTCTTGATCAGACGGTTGCTGAGCTTCTCATTATGATCGAACGACTGCTAAGGCTTCTCGCATTTTCTGCGCACTGATCAATTGTTCAGTATTTTCACTGATCCCAATGACATATCTACAATCCATTCTTCCTTCAGAACTTTTGATCATTGAATCATTTTTTATCCTATTGTGATCAACAATAGTCACGGATTTCCTCTCTGTGCAATGTGCTATTCCTTCTGAGCTTTTGATCTTTCGATTATTTGCTTCTCCTGTTCACTCTTTCGATCTCTGCACACTGTTTGAAATCTCTTGCTTAACTGATATATTGTTGACATCAATGACAATCTTATTTTTCATTTAAAAATACATCATCACATTGACTGTTGACATCAATGACAATCTTAGCTTTGGTTATTCGTCATTAACAATAGATCATCAGATTGACTGTTGACATCAATGACAATATTTCCAACAATCTCCCCCTTTGTCATTAAGGTCAATCCATTAACTTCATATACAAAAACTCCCCCTGTGTTGATGCTTTCCTTTTATGAAATTTTACTTTATATGAAGTTTTCCTTTAGATGAAGTTTCTCTCCCCCTTTGACATCAATGGAAAAGAGTTTATTTTCCTATGATCTATCTGTATAAGTACTTCTCTATCCACTGGTAGCTCCTCCTGTAATTAACCTTTTTCTTTCATAAACGAATGACTCCCCCTGTCAATATGCTCTCTCTTTGCTTCTAACTACTCTCCCCTTTTATATCTGAAAAGGTAGCTCTTCGTGACAAGGTTTATCCCCTGTTGATTTACTAACTTCTTATCTTAGTTGATTGGGATTTTTTGTGTTTCATATGAGTAGTCTTCTTGATACAAATTTTTGTAGTGATCGAGTCTTTTCAAAACTTAATCCAATTACTTTCTTATTTTCTAACCAGAACTTCACTTGAGTTTTTACTTACTGTTCTCCCCCTTTATTTCTAAAAAAGGGTATCATTTTCTAACAGGGTATATCCTCTTGTTTTCTCTATAGGATGTCATGTACCTCATTTTGTACATCAGAAAGCTACTTCTGCGGATGTCGTTGTCCTACTGGAACACTGCACAATTGAAGCTCATATTTATTCTTCAAACAAAACTTGGTTCTGTCCATCGATTCTCATTGATATCTAACTAGGATATCAATTTGTTTTTATATCTTCAACCTTGACATCTGTATTTTCCTCTAAAGTTTGTCTGAGACAACTTTATACTATGCTTGTCACGTGACTACCATTATTTTTGCAACAATCAAATTTACTCATGTTCACTTATTCAGTCTTTGGTATCCACATCTGTGAGTGTCCTGGTTTCTTCAGCTTTGTTTTCTGATAATTTATTATTGCAGTTTCTTTTTTCATCCATGTTTCATTTATTCCTGGGTTTCCCCTTCTTATTTTGATTATTTTTATTTTATTCATCTTCAGGGTCCTCCTTGGGATAGGGACACTTGGATGCAAAATGACCAACTTTGCCACATTTAAAACATTTGAAAAGAAGCTTTCCTTTGTACTTCCCTGATCCTTTATGAAGTTTTCTAATGAAATTGGCTTCTTCTTGTTGTTCTAGAGTTGAAGATTCATTTTCAACGTCATTATTATGTGCACCAGAAGATTCTTTATCCTTGTTTTGAGAATATTCATTATTAGAAGTTTTATCCCCCAAACTCCTATTATTAACTTCATCAATTTCAGGAGCAATATTTTCCTCATCTTTCTTATTCGGTACTTGGGATTTTATTTTCCATATCTTCTTATTTACTCTTGTTGTCATATTTTGTGAAGCATTTCTTATTAACTGTTTTCTTGAGTTCCAACAATTATAGGCTTTGTGACCATATTCACCACAACTATAGCATCTCATAGTGTAACAATGTGCAACAATATGTCCAACATGATTGCAGTTCCAACATCTTATATTGTTATTGAACCTACCAATTTGTTTTCTTCCATGATGCCTACAATCCAAGGCTTTATGACCATACTGATTACAAGAAAAACAATAACCATTAAAAACACTCGCATACCTTGTTTGATTCATCCATGAAGGTGTCACTCTTCTAAACTTGCTTTGAGGTGTATGAATAACTTCTGGATGTCTTCCATGATCTGATCTTCTAAATTTTGTATTGTTGCTTTTATTTCTTGAACGTGAAGAACCTGAGTCATACCTGCTTTCAATTTTTGCAAATGAAGGACCTACATAAGATTTCTTAGGGGTACTGATCTTTTCCTTATTGTATCCAAGGCCAGATTTGTTATTTTCTGATCTTTGACTATCCAAGATCTCATATAGGGTCATGGAGCTGTTCAAAAACTTGTTTTGGGTGTCTAACTTTTGAACCTTCTTTCTAAGATTCACAAATTCTACATCCAGCTCATGACAAGATTCTTCCTTTCTATCCAATTGGTTCCTTGCTACCTCTTCTCTCCTTTTTTCTTCTTCAAGTTGGATTTTAAGATTGACATAGTTTTCCCTTAGTTCCTTTAGATCTACAATATTTTTTCTTGAGACATCATCTTCCTTATTTTCTTCTTTTGCTTGACTGATCTCATTTTTCAGTGTGTTGATTTTCTCTTCATTTTCTTCTTCTTCTTTGTTTTCTAACTGAATCTTTTTCTCAGATATGATTTCTTTATTGTATTTGAGCTTTTCTTTTATTTCCAGGATATGTTTCTGATTTCCAAGCTCATCATCTTCCTTCTCCTTTTCTTTTACTTGACTAATTTCTTTATTTAGCTTCTCGATCTCCTCATCTTTCTCTTCTAACTGATTGTCATGTTCATATATTATCTTATCACTGTCCTTGAGCATTTGATTTATTTTCAAGACATGATTTTGACTCTTTTCAAGGTATTCTTGAGTGTAGTCATGAAGATAGCTATAGTCTGATTCATTATGGTGATAGAGGTATTGAGAGAGACTCCAATCAACCTTTTCTCTGGCCTTTGATAGTTTTTCTTCGTCTTCTTCCATGGGATAGATGCTAACATAACATTATGTTATTGTATCTGATTCTTCTTATTTTCTTGCAGAGGAGGATTCAATATCACTGCTATTGCAATCAAAATATTGTGGAGAATCCTCACGTTTATTGATGGTCGAGTCTTCATCTTCATCCTTGATAGGAATGTCTTCTGTGTCTTTATTTTTGATTTGATACATCATTTCTAAATTTATCCATAAGTCCTTGGAAGATGTGCATAGTCCTATGCTTGTCTTGACTGTATCTGATAATCCATTGAGAAGAATTTTCAATGCCACTTCATTGTTCTTCCTTTCTCTTCTTTGGACTGTAATTTTGGATAGAATCTTTGATGTAGTTAAGTCCAAGGGTTTTCTTACTACTGAATTCCAAACCGTAGATCCTTTTGACTTCAAAAACTGTTTCATATTTTCTCTCCATGAGGAAGAATCTATTCCATTGAATAAATGAGCTTCAATTGCGAAGAGAGCCACGTGTCCACCCATTTCTTCAGGATCTGCCTTTCAGTGTTTAAACTGTTTTTGAAGGAACCTTGCTCTGATACCAATTGAAGAACACACGACCCACACTAAGATTGGGGGGGGGTGAATTACTGTGTGAACTATTCTAACTTTTTCTTCTTTCAAGTTACCAGTTAAGAAATAATTGAACAGATTAATAACAATCAAATCATAATCACATTGAATACAAAGACACTAGATGTTGGCATAATCTTTTGTATAATAAATATGAACATAGTAATATGAATATATGTGAAAGAGGATTTTATTTTAGCACCAACTAAATGTTTCAGCACCAACTGAAATGAGAAGCACCAACTCCTTAGAGAGCACCAACTCTCAGCCAAGACCCAACTTGGTGCACGAACAACTTGCTGATAGAACCCAGTCTATCCAACTAGAGTTTATTCAACTCCAGTGGTAGTGATCCATTATAGAATCAATTATATCTTATGATCAGAGGTATATCATAAGACTCTCATCACCGCATTTCATCTTCTCTGTAATTCACATTTTCTTTCCTTTGATATCTTCTTGGAATCTTCTTTGGCTTTTGATCTTCTCTTCTGAAGTGCAGAGATACTTTCTTGTCACCACTTTTTCTCGTTTATATAATATTCAAACTAGTGTGAAATTTAAAACAAAGTGTCCTTTTATTTGAACCGTTGTACTTTTTCATTTAAAATGATAATCTAAACTTTAATTAATATTTATTTTTATTTTTATTCTTTATTCATATTTTCATGATTTATTCTCTTTTAATCATGACTGTGAATTGGTTTATTCTTTGACCATCGTGCCTCTTTCATTAATCAATCTTAATTACTGCTTATTTATTTTTGTGTGAAGGCTTTCCATAAATTGATCACAATCATGAATCAATTTAATCCTCTAAACTCGATCCCTAATCTCTATTATATTTACAGAGACCAGATTCTATGAAGGCACTTCCTTCAAACCATCACATATGACAGTGCCACAAGACCATGAGCTTTACCAACAATAGCGATGTCTAGTACAACATTTATAGCATATGACCAATGACATAGAATCACCTGCTTACCAAATAAGTGACATACATTCCGTCCCTTTAAACCTTTTTACCATATGACCAACAATGGTGACCTCACGCTTAGGCAATTAGACCAAAGGAGCACTTTATTAAAATAATGGTCATGATTCGATCTCTGATGGGATGGACGTCTGACGGATTTTTGATGTTTTTCCCATTAGGTATTCATGACTTACTACATTGCAAAATTCCTGATTATGATATCTCTGATACAATCAGACAATTCACATTTATCTCGCAGAGATACATCAACGGTCCACTTTAACCTTGCACTCATACTTTTACTGCAAAATCTGACGACCATGATTTAATCATTCATCGAGATGGATGGTGTTAAGCCCTAATATTGGCTCATTTCCCCTTAATTGGGGCATATTATATTAGTAATGTTGATTTATTTATGTTGGCTTTAGGCCATTAGTTGTAATTATACCTCCTAGTCTCCTATATATACCAAGGAGACATTTTCATTTTGAATCATCTTTTACTTGAACATTTAAGTGGGGTAAAAGGAGGTTGCCCCCTCGAAGAGGCTT
>ML787732.1:232061-243795 GCA_009831015.1 Picea engelmannii
ATGAGGAAGTTTGATGGCAAGGACCCAATCACATGGATACTTCAGATGGAGCAATTCTTTGATCTCCATAATGTGCCACATACACAAAAGGTACGAATTGCTTCTTTATATTTAGAACCGAATCAATTTGTATGGTATCGATGTCTTTGTTCTCGCAAATCACTCGTCACTTGGACAATTTTCACGGAAGAAATGATAGCACACTATGAGGATACAAGGATCAATACCTTCTTTAGCCAATTGATAAATCTCAAGCAAAAGGGTTCAATTATCGAGCACATTGAGAACTTCCAAATATTGAATATAAAGGTAACCGATATTCCAGATGAGCACTTGATTGATGTATACATAGGAACTTTAAAGGATAACATTGAACATGAGGTTTGCCTTTGGGAACCCAAATCATTGGAGAATGCATTTAAGGTGGCAAGAAATGTTGAAAGTAAAAATATGGCTATGGATACTAGAAGGACCAATCCTAACATCTATAGAGAGAACAATGCTCCTTATTCTAAAACATCTCAACCTACAAGGTTGAAACCTCAACAATTGGAGGAAAGAAAAGCAAAAGGTTTATGCTTTAATTGTGACAACAAGTACAGTAAGGGACATAAGTGTGGTGAGAAGAAATTATTCTACATAGATTGTGAAGAGGAAGAAGAAGAACAACAAAAACCATCTCAAGATGAAAACAAAGAAGCAATTTCGTCTGAAGAGTTGACTCCCACGATATCGTGTAATGCATTGGATGTAATTAGCACTCCTCAAACCCTCAATATCGAAGGATACATCAAAAAGAAAAAGGTAATAGTCCTAATTGATTAAGCCAGTACTCATAATTTCATTCACTATAAATTAGCCAAAGATCTCAATTTCTTTGTATATCCAGCGCCAAATTTTCAAGTAATGATTGCAGATGGAGGAACTATCAATTGCTCAAGAAAATGCAATAAGATAAATCTTACTGTTGGCGACATAAGTCACTCCTGAATTGCAACAGGAGCAGAGCTCGACGCCCATCAATTTATGTCATGATTTGTTTATACAAAGGGGTGATCGAATGGAAGATAACTCAAAACAATGTTGTTATAACCCTAAAACTAGGCCAGGCATGCATGGGAAAGTGAGGTCTTAGATAAACTTCAGACAACAAGTTGTAGTAAGGGTGAGTAGGGGGAAGACTTGTATAAGAGAACTGCAAAGGCCTGTCGTAAACATCAGGTTTCTAACAGACTGTAGGAGAAAACATCTAAACGCAAGATCTTCTTACATGCAAATGCAGAAAATTGGAGAATACAACAATGCGAATTAGTCGATAATGCGAATCAGTCGATAAATCGGAGAATACAACAATTGCAATAATTTGTGCGAATCAGTCGATCACGAAATCTCTCAGTATGAGATGAAAACTAGATGGGGTGAGAAGACTATCTGTCATTAAACAAGAAATCTTACATACATATGCATAACCAGAGAACTAGAGTATCTATTAAAACTTTACAGTCGGGAGCTTCGCTCTTCCATCGATACTTTGAAAAATATCTAAACTAAGTATATATACTCCTAAACATTTTCCCAATAGAGACCTACTAGACTTTCGAGATGAGGAGTCTCTTCAATCAAATCTGATTTGCGCTCCTCTGTCACATGCCACTTTAATTCTGCATGGCTCGCGCAAGGGGGTAGCTGAGCCCTTAAATGCTGAATTAGCATGTGCAGGCTTCCATAGAAAGAATCAGTACAGAGGACCATCTTGGGTAGAATTTTAGCTAGGACATCCATACCTTGCAATTAATGAGTGAGGCGAGGCTTCAACCATCCTTTCTCTTATTCATTTGTCCCAAGAAGGTACTGGGATTTAGATTACGTCGAATCGACATCTGGAGAACACAGTGCCCCCCTTCTGAAACTTAACTCGGCGCTTTTGGCCCCCTTTGTACAGCCCTATCTACTCCCTTAAGTGACCACGGGACGTGAACCTATGCCTATCTTCAAAGGTGCTTTCGATGTTTCAGGGTTCGCGGATGGGAAGGAGTAGGTCTTTTCTCTTCAAAGTTGCGATGGGCGAAATGTCGGGAGGGCCTATCAGTCACCACATGTCCCCCCACTGATCTAATGGTCCTGAATTAATTTGGTAATACTGTGGGCCTGGGTCTGAGATGTCCTCGACGCATCATGCTTCGAGAATATGAAAGAGCTGCTACTTGCACTTCGAAATCACGATGGGCAAAAGGCGAAGAACCTAATCGCGCACCATGTGTTCCTCCGGGATGAACGACTAAGATTTCTCTCGGTGATTTTGGACCCATATTTCCAAATGATAGACATTAGCGCCTCTTCTCCAGGCCTGCTCCTTTGTGGCCAGGCGCCAAAACCATGGGCCCGATTCTGGGCGCTTTCAGCATTTTGGGGTTCGAGGTTTCGAGATGTGAAATGACAAGGAGCGCTTACCCCTCGAACTCCCGAATGCTGACATGGCATGGATATGCACCGTGTGTCCTTAAGATGAATGGACGAGGTAGCATTTGTTATTTAAAAGGGGGCTACCTTCATCCCTAGGCTCGCTTGACATGACTTGGCATTAGGACTGTGGGCTCGGCTCCAAAGGTGCCCTCAACATTTTGTTGATCGACAATTTCAGTTGTAATGGATGAGAGGTCCCTTGTCTCCCAAAACGCCGATCCCCGCAATACTGACTAGCTACCACCTATCTTAACTGGATCAGACTACCCTTTGTGCTAAATCTCGGGCAACTTGGCAGCCCCAAAATTCTGACGACCATCGATCAGTTTTATAGGAGGATCCCGGCTGCTGACAACAAAACTTCGCCCGCTCGCTTGACTTGTAACCAGAAAAGAGATTCTTTCGTGCTGCCCTTGGGCATTTCCTGTGCAATCTGTAGACCTGGGTTCTTTTGTGCTCAAAACAAAAATTGTTGCTAACATTTAGGCTCCATGGGGGATAGAGTCGTCCCTGTGATGCTCTAAGAACTCATTCTACAGCTTCAGTACCTTGCTATTGGGCTATGGAGTCATTTACTAAGCCAAAAATATGAAAAAAGGAAATGATCAAAAAACCAAAGGACAATATTTACAAACAAAGGAGCCGTCTTAGGCTCAAAAAAAACATTTCTTCAAAAAATGCCCATTTACTAGGTTGTTGAAAACCTCTTCACCCTCCAAATTTTGCAACCTGTACGTGTTGTTTGAGAAAACCTCAGAGATTTTCAAGGGGTCGATCCAGAGGGCGTCAAAATTGTTGTGTTTGCCCTTATCTTGTTTGGGTGCATCCCACTTAAGTATCAAATCCCCGATCTTGAACTCCTTCTTCCTGACCTTCCTATCAAAATCCTGTTTGACCTTTTGCTAATGACTATGAGCTGCATCCCTCATCTGTTCCCTGATTTGTTGTACTTCCATTATTTGATGAATCCTTCTGATCATATGATCTATCTCTCCTTCATAATCTTGAAAGAACTTTGCCACAGATAAGGCGAGTTGAGTGGGAAAAATCACCTCTGCTCCGTATACCAGCCGGAAAGGTGAGGTGCCCATGGATTTCTTCGTTGTCACTCGATCAACCCATAGAGAAAATTTCAAATTTGAATCCCAGGCTCTTTTGTTGTCCTCTAATAGTCTTTTGATGATCCTTATCAAGCTTTTGTTGGAGGACTTTTCTAAACCATTTCCCTGGGGATAGTAGGGGGTGGAGTGAATCAACAAGATTTGGAACTGCTCGCAGAACTTAATTAGAGGATCAGACTTGAAAGAAGTAGCATTATCAGTGACGATCCTGTTGGGATAGCCAAATATGGCTATGATATCCTCCAAGAAGTTGATAATCACTTTGTGTGATGTACTTCTGGTGGGGGTATCTTCTATCCATTTGGTGAAATAATCTGTTGTAGTCAGGATCCATCTGTGTTGGCCACCTGAGGGAGGATGGATTTCCCCGATGAAGTCTAGCCCCCACTGTTGAAAAGGTGTTGAAGCCACTACATGCTTCAGTGTAGTGGTCTAAGCTGCTGCTTTCCTGAGAACTTTTGGAATTTGATGAAGGCCCTGATTTCTCTGCTGACATCAACGAATAAAGTGGGCCAGTAATACCCAGCCCTGAGGATTTTGTGAGCCGTGGTCTTCCAAAAATGATGCCCCCCACAAAGGCCTCTATGGAAATCAAGCATAACTTTCTGGGCTTCTGGTGGGTTCAAACATTTCAGCAGCATTCCCAGAGGGTCTCTCCAGTACAAGACTTTCCCAATGAGGCAATATCTGACCGCCTTGAGCTTTAAATCTCTTGCCTTACTTTTACCCATTCCATCCGGGGGCTTCAAATCCTGCAGAAAGTAAAAAATGTCACGATACCAGGCACATTCTGCCAATAATAAGTCGTCCTGAGAGCATTGGCTGGGCAACTCAGCTTGCTGAGTTCCTGAGAAAGTATTGATGAAACTAACCCCTAAGGCTTCGTAATTGGATTCAGCCAGTAACTTGGCTAAACCTTTCCCCTTAACCAACTTGGTTGGCTTTATCTCCAAGTCAAATTCGAGGCTTCTAGCGAGTCATCTGCCTCTTCTCCCATCTATATCAGGCTGTACAAGGATGTCCTTCATAGAAGTCGAAGGAACGTATGCTGTCACCTTTGAGTGCAAGACATAGACTCTGAAAGATTTTGAGAGCTTTCACTAAGGCATAAGCCTGTTTCTCCATAATTTCATACTTGATATCTGCATCTCTTAATGTCTTACTGAAGAAGGCAATGGGTTTTTCACGCCCTTCCTCGTTTCTCTGCAACAAGACCGCTGCTACTGTATCAAAAGAAGCAAAAGAGAAAATTAGGAACTCTTGGAATAGTCAGGACTGATCAGCACAAGTGCCTCAGTCAATGCCCTTTTTATTCGGATAAAATATTCCCTAGGTTCAATGGTCTATTTCACTTCATTTCCCTTCTTGAGCATGGTTGTGATGTGTTTCAGCAACTCAGCAAAGTTTGAGATGAATCTCCTCAAGAAATTAATCTTCCCCAAAAATGCCTGAATTTCCTTCTTGGATCTAGGAAGTGACAGGGTTTGAATTGCCTCCACTCTGCTGGGATCAATTCTCACTCCTTCTGCTGATACTATATGGTCTAATAGGTTGCCCTCCATCATAGAAAACAAGGATTTCTTGGGATTTAGGGAAATACCAAACCTTCGACATTTCGAGAAAACTTTCCTTAAGTGATAGCAGTGCTCTTTACTAGACCTGGAGAAGACTGTGATGTCATCTAGGTAGATCACTACAAAGTGGTCTTTCTCCCCGATGAAGGCTACATCCATGGCTCGTTGAAATGTTTCTCCTGCATTCATTAGTCCAAATGGAATTTTGGCATACATGAATGTGCCCCAAGGAGTGGTGAAGGCTATCTTTTCCCTATCCTCAGGCATGACCGATATCTGATTATAGCCAGAAAACCCATCGATCATGGATATCCTGGATGCACCGGTTACCCTCTGAAGTATGTGTTCCATCTTAGGTAGGGGGTAATTGTCTTTCTTTGAGCTCCTGTTCAGGTTCCTGAAGTCGACACAAAGCCTGATTTCTCCACTTTTCTTTCTCACCGGGACCAAATTGGCTACCCATTCAGAATATCTCAAGCGGATGATGATCCGGGCCTCTAACAATTTATTCACTTCTTTCTCCATGATGGGAAACAACATGGGATTTATCTGTCTTAGCTTCTGCCGAAATGGCCTAGCCTCTTCCTTCAGTGGGATCTTGTGCTCAATGATAGATGTGTCATAAGTCTTGAGGTCTTCGTAGGTCCATGCAAACACATCAACAAATTCCTTTAATAATTCAGTATATTCCATCCTCTGTTCATTGGTCAGGCTGCTTGATAGTTTGAAAAACATAGGCTCCTCCTGTGTACCAATGTTTCATTCTGCTGTATCAACGTCTTCATTTGAAACCTTACCCTTTACTGCCACATCATTCCCATCGAAAAATCTTTCTAAAGGGACTAGTCCCCTCGAAATGCGATTACTAGGCAGCTGAATAATATGGTGATTATCAATTTCATTTAAAAACACTTCAGGGTGAGGGTCACCTTCCGGGTCAGGATCCTGATCAATGTGCAATGCAGAAAACTCATCAACAGATTGGAGAAACTTTTCTATTTCCAGATAATCTTCAAATACCTTCCAATTCTTGACATTGTCTGGTACATAGGGCCTATATTTTATTCCAACATCGTTTCTTATCATAGGCGGCAGAGGAATTTTGAGCAAACTAGCTGAGACAGCTAAAGAATCAGCTGAAGTATTTTCCCCCCTCGAAATGAAAGAAATGTTAAAAGCTAAGAAGAAATTATCAATCAGGTCCCATACTTCATTCCTGTAATTTTTGAGCTTAGGCTTATTAGCACGATAAGCATTTCTGACTTGCTGGATAATCAACTCAACATCTCCAAATATTTCTATATCCTTAATTCCCATTTCCTTTGCAACCCTCATACCAAGAACACGAGCTTCATACTCTGCCACATTATTGGTGGTTTCGAATTCCATCTTGTATGACAGGGATATGGCCTCTTGACAAGGTGATATGAAGACCACTCCAGCACTAGCGCCTTCGCTAGAAGAAGCTCTGTCAAAAAACATCTTCCAAATAGAGGGGGTTGGAGGGGGAGTAGGATAATCAAGACTGGGCTGCTTTCTGACATGGAAAGGGTCTTCAGGAGCATCAGTGAGCTGCAATAAACTAGACCCCAAATCGGTATCAAGTGCAAAGATGGGGTGATTGGTGGGGTTTTCTTCATCACTAACAATGTAGGCCAACTGAGCTTCTCTATATAACCTCCTTTGTTCCCCTCCGAAGATTGGAATGGTGGCATACGTAAGATCCATCTGTAATGTTCCTCCAAGATTTTTTTATCCAGGATCTAGACAACAACATACCAAATTTGGGGGGGATGTCATCTACCACAATATCCATGACCACACTCTTCATGGGCAGTTGAAACAAAGAAACCACCAGGTCTTTGATGACTCCTAGACACTACACTCTCCTTGAATCGAAAGAGTACAAATCATGATAATTTTTTGTCACCTCCAGCCCCAATTCTTTCATTACTACTTTGGGCATAAGGTTATGGGAAGCCCCTGAATCCATGAGGCAATTATGCAACACTTTATCATGTACGTTCAGGGATGTGTAGAAGGGAGGGGAAAAATCATCTCTATCTTCTACCATGGGCGCTAGGACAACTGCTGGCTTTTCATCTTGGAGATTTATTGAGTTAGTGGAAGGCTGGGGGGGCTCGGATTGTAGCAACTTGGAGAGGGACTTTTTGAAATCTTCATTTTTAACTAGTTCAGATAGGGGTAAAGGAATTCTAATCTTCTGAATCTCATGCTCAAAATTGAAGGAGGGAATAGGCTTAGGAACTTCCCTTACCTCAGTGGAAGGCTCCTTGGCTGCTGGTGAAGCATCCTGAGTTTTATTTTCTTTAGTAGTGGTCGCTGCAGCCTTAGTAGGCCTTTCCACCATGGGGGGGTAATCCTAGTTATCAAAATCCCCTTCTTTCCTTTTTGATATGAGATTATATCTGTTAGGAGTGTTGTTGGCCTTTTCCCCCCTGCTCAACTTATTGATTTGAGTGTTAATAAGGGATTCTTCATATGTAGATTGAGTCAAATGAGGAAACGGGGAAGTGTCTTCGATGCAGTGGATCTCGGGGTCGAGTTCATCCACCTCCTCACCTTCCTCATGAGAAACTAGGTTGTTTTGGAGGGGGGTCTAAACCTTCTGATCATCTCTATCTCTGCTCCTCTGTTCCCTAGGAAAATCTTGTGGCACATTGTTATAAGGCTTCCTGAAACCTCTACTATCTGTATTTTGGGGATTTCTGTAGATGGGCTTCCCTTCTAGTTCGCACCTTTCCATCCTGGAAGAAAGTGATTTTAGCATTCTAGCTGTCTCATCTGTCTGAAGGGGTAGGGGAGAGGAGCTGGATGGGGAAGCTTCGGGCCTCTGCCTAGATATGTTCCTACCAGTGGTGTTCCTGTGTCGGTCAACAGCCAATAAGTTAGATTCTACCTCCATGGCTGCATCCTGCATGTGGGCCAGAGTAGTGGCTCTTCTTTCTCTCAACAGGAGGAAGAAATCGGGATCAAAGGCACTAGCATAAGCGATCTTGCGGAGGATTCAGAGGGTTTTATATCAATAGGGATTTTATTGTACATTTTATTGAATCTCTTGGAGAAGTTGGAGATAGACTCCCCTTCTTTTCTCTTCAAAGACCCAAACTCTGTCATGTAATACATGAAGTCTTTTTTATCTCCCCACTGTCTTAAAAAGGCACTATCCAATGCTTCGATCCCATCAATAGATCCAGGAGGCAGGGCCTTGAACCATTTTCTAGCCTCGCCTTGAAGACTATAGACAAAAATCCTCATCCATACATCCACATGCATGATAAAATTATCATCTGTAAAACTGTAAAAGGCTTCTAGGTGTTCTTTTGCAGTTATGTCCCCCTCACCTGTAAACTTGGGCAGCTGCTTGAGGTAACCATCTGCTGGGAGGGCATTGAGAGGCTAGGGTAACACAAGGGGAGCATACCTAGCGGCTATAATAGCCTCCATTCTGGTCATAGGGGGATTTTATCCTACCATAGGGATATTATGTGAAGGAGAACTCGGAGGAGAAGGAGCCCAAAAAGGGGATACTGGGGATGAACTTCTAAGGGGAGTGGGAAACAATATGGGATTTAGGGAGAAGGCTAGCGAGCTTAAGTTGGCGGATGCTTCTCTTTGTGTAGAAGCGACAATAGTAACAAGAGGAGGAGTGGTAGAGCTAGGGGTGGGGAAATCTTCTATGGTCCTGGGTCTGCGCCAAGGTACAACTCTAGGGGAGAGGGGAGTGACAAGGATTTCTCCCTCCAATGCCAGACCAGGGGGGGAAACCTCAACAAGAACACTCCTGAAATTCAGGAAACGGGAAACTTCAGAAAGAGGTCTCTAAGAAACTGAGGAGGAGAAAATGGAGTTCCTATAAAAGGAGATGGCAGATTACCTGGTTCGACAGAGACAAATTCTCCTTGAGAGGCCTTTCCTTTTCCGAGAACCACCTCTGGATCAGTTTCAAGTGTAGCTAGAGACAACTATGGGTGGGACCGCGTGTTCCTACCTCTGAAATCCACAATTGACACGACAGGTTTGCCACAGTGGAGTCGTCACAATGGAGTCACCAGGTGCACAGTAGAAATCTTCGAAGGCTCTAATACCTGATGCACCCTCAGAATCAGAGGCTCAATGTCATTTAAACTCTGGAAAAATTTTCAACTTCGTCCCCGACAACGGTGCCAGAAATGTTGGCGACAAAAGTCACTCCTGGATTGCAGCAGGAGTAGAGCTCGATGCCCATCAATTTATGTCACGATTTGTTTATAAAAAGGGGTGATCGAATGGAAGATAACTCAAAACAATGTTGTTCTAACCCCGAAACTAGGCCAGGCATGCATGCACAAGTGAGGTCTTAGATAAAATTTAGACAATGAGTTGTAGTAAGGGTGAGTAGGGGGAAGACTTGTATAAGAGAACTGCAAAGGTCTGTAGTAAACATCATGTTTCTAACAGACTGTAGGAGAAAACATATGAACGCAATATCTTCTTACATTCAAATGCAGAAAACTGGAGAATACAACAATGCAACAATAAATCCTTTATCATAACATAATTGCAATAATTCGCGCGAATCAGTCGATCACGAACTCTGTTAGTATGAGATGAAAACTAGATGGGGTGAGTAGACTGTCTGTCATTAAACAAGAAATCTTACATACAGATGCATAACCAGAGAACTAGAGTATCTGTTAAAACTTTACAGTCGAGAGCTTTGCTCTTCCATCGATACTTTGAAAAATATCTAAACTAAGTATATATACTCCTAAACATTTGCCCAACATAGACATACTAGAATTTCAAGATGAGGAGTCTCTTCAATCAAATCTGATCTATGCTCCTCTGTCATATGCCACTTTAATTCTACATGGCTCGCGCTAGGGGGTAGATGAGCCCTTAAATGCTGAATTAGCGTGCGCTGGCTTCCATGGAAAGAACCAATACAAGGGACCATCTCAGGTAGAATTTCGGCCAGGACGTCCATACCTTGCAATTAATGAGTGAGGCGAGGCTTCAACCATCCTCTCTCTTCTTCATTTGTCCCAAGCAGGTACTGGGATTTAGATTACGTCGAATCGACATTTGGAGAACACAGTGCCCCCCTTCTGAAACTTAACTCGACGCTTTTGGCCCCCTTTGTACAACCCTATCTACTCCCTTAAGTGACCATGGGCCGTGACCCTACGCCTATATTCAAAGGCACTTTCAGTGTTTCGGGGTTCGCAGATGGGAAGGAGTAGGTCTTTTCTCTTCAAAGTCGCGATGGGTGAAATGTCGGGAGGGCCTATCGGTCACCACACGTCCCCTCACTGATCTAATGGTCCTGAATTTATTTGGTAATACTGTGGGCTCAGGTCTGAGACATCATCGACACATTGCGTTTTGAGGATATGAAAGAGCTGCTACTTGTGCTTTGAAATCGCGATGGGCGAAAGGCGAAGAACCTAATCACGCACCATGTGTTCCTCTGGGATGAACGACTAAGATTTCTCTCAGCGCTTTTGGACCTGTCTTTCCAAATGATAGAAATTAACGCCTCTCCTCCAGGACTGCTCCTTTGTGACCAGACGCCAAAACCATGGGCCCGATTATGGGCTCTTTCGGTGTTTCAGGGTTCGAGGTTTCGAGATGTGAAATGACGAGGAGCGCTTACCCCTTGAACTCCAAAATGTCGACATGGCACAGATATGCGCCGCGTGTCCTTAAGATGAATGGCTGAGGTAGCATTTGTTATTTAAAAGGGGGTTGCCTTCATCCCTAGGCTCACTTGACGTGACCTGGTGCTAGGAACGTGGGCTTGGCTCCAAGGGTGCCCTCGACATTTCGCCGATCGACAATTTTAGTTGCAATGGATGGGAGGTCCCTTGTCTCCCGAAACGCCGATCCCCGCAATAATGACTAGCTGCCACCTATCTTAACTAGATCAGACTACCCTTTGTGCTAAATCCTGGGTAGCTTGGCAGTCCCGAAATTTCGATGACTGTCGATTAGTTTTATAGGAGGATACCGACTGCTGACAACAAAACTTTGCCTTCTCGCTTGACTTGTAACCGAAAAAGAGATTCTTCTGTGTTGCGCTTGGGTGTTTCCCGTGCAATCTGCAAACTTGGGTACTTTTGTCCTCAAAACAAAAATTGTTGCTAACACTTACTATAGGGGAATATGTAATGAATAGTCCAATGATTGCTATACCCATGGGTGGTGCAGATGTTGTACTAGGAATCCAATGGTTACAATCATTAGGAACAATGGCTTTTAATTTTCAAGAACTTTTCATAAAATTTTCATTGGAAGGAAAAGAAATTGAGTTAAGAGGTATCACAGGGAAACCTGGTAAGGTGATAAGCTCTAAAGGCATGAAAAAATTATTGAAAAAGGGGCATCAAGGCGTTATTGCACAACTATGCTCACTAGATGTTCAAATATGTAAGCCATCTACTCCTCAAGATCTCCAAAGGATCATTGATAAGCATTCCAAAGTATTTGAAGATATTCCCAAAGGTCTTCCACCCACTCGAAATCATGATCATGAAATTCACCTAATTCCTGGGAGTGTTCCTCCTAACATCA